>CAUYQG010214963.1:0-11413 GCA_963574415.1 Tarsius wallacei | reverse complement strand
TCTATAATACTGAGTGACCTCTCACAGAAACAAAGATCGGAGTATCACATGTTCTCACTCATATAGTGAACCTTGAACATCCAACGTAATACTATAGGAAAATGACTGACAGTGGTGGGAAATTACGGGGAGGGGAGGGGAGGGGGGATGGGATTAATGATACTCAATATCTGTCTGGGGACGGGGAGACACCTCTTATCACCAAGGGTGTCTGAACAAAGCATATTTGTATACCTAATCCTTAACTGTACCCCACAATATGACAATAAAAAATACTGATTATAAGATTAAAAAAAAAAAAAGAACTTCTGAGGGGGACCCTAAAAAACCTGTAATTTTATTTATACAAATTGTGCATTTATTCTCATATGTTTAAACTTCAGTCACCTTTAAAGTACTCCCCATTTGATGTAATACACCTATTGAGATGTTTTTTCCACCACTCAAAACAGTATTTGAACTTATTGATTTTGATGCCTTTTGGTGCTTCTGCTGTTTTTTTTTGTTGTTGTTTCACCTCTTCCACATCAGCAAAATGTTTTCCTTTGAGGACTTTTTTCATCTGGGAAAACAACAACAAAAACTGCTCAGGGTGAAATCAGGTAAATAGGGGGAGGGGCAGAGGGATCATGCCATTTATGGTCAAAAACTACTGAACACTCAGCACAGTGTGGCAGGTATGCTCGAAAATCACACATCATGAAATGAGAAAGTGTTGAAAGAATCTCCAGAAAACAAAACAAAACAAATTCGCTGAAGCTGAACACACAGCCACCTACAACAACACTAGCTGGTGCACTGATGCTGATGGGTTCTTAGAACGCTTACCTAGTGGGGGAAGCTTGTATTACAAGAGGCCCACCCTGCAAAAAATAATTTTTTGTTTTTCTGGGGGGGGTCCTTCTTTTTATATATACCGAGTACTTCGTGTGCTATGTACTGTGTGCGAACTAACATTAAATCTTCACTATTTTATGAGGTGGGCATTTTTATCTTCATACATCAGATAGCAGATGAGACTCAGGAAGAGGCTACAGGCTGCCTGGCTGATAAGCGGGGTCTGTCTCACTTGGAACCTGAGATCAGTTTTAGGGAAGGTGAGTTGACTAGATGCTCAGGATCTGGAAAAGTGAACCAAGATGAGGCAGGCTCCATATCTGGGGCCAATTCAACCGTGTCTGAGGCCTGAACTCTAGGACCATGGGCTCTTTGTTGGAACCCACACCATTCCTACCTCCTGTCTCCACCACTGTCTGCCCAGGCTGATCCCTGGTTGAGTTAAAAATGTTTATATGGGTGGATTGATTTAGCCCATGCTACCCACAGGAAGGTATTCTCCAGGAGGCTGGTTGTTCTGGAACCCATCTAAATATCCTGGAATTTACCTAAGTGAATTCTGTTTCCCAGACTCCAGAGCTCTAAAGACTGTGCTTGGCATAGCCCAGGTCAAGATACTCTTGCATAGAGGGTGATCCACCAGCCTCCTTCCAGGTCCTGTGCAAAAACAACAACGAATTACAGTCCTTACCTGAGAATGTTATAAATTGGGTTCCTTTGGTGCCTCTGTGAAAAAGACTAGTTGGCAAATCATGCAATACAGGAGCAGATCTGCACTTAGGGTGCTTCCTGCAAAATTAATGGACCTAGTTAACAGAGATCTCCATAAAATATAGATGACCATGGTCCCAAGGGTAGAAATGGAACGTGATCACCCCTGCTGCAGTATGTGATTTATTGAAGGCTATAAGTTCACAAGATGCTTTGCAGGATGTATAAAAAGATGAGGCTCCTGGCCTCAAGGACTACAAGCTTTACTAAGACTGAGATTGTCAAGTATTGAAGTTAAAACTCATTGCGACCTGAGATCGTTATCAGGAATAGACTTTAGGCGGAAAGGTTAAAGACAGCTGTTTGCTTTAAGGAAGTGTTTAAAGGAGATTAAGAATGATGATCTCAGAAGAAAGGCACAGTGTTACCTTAGACTGAAACAAAAACGTATGTATATCTCGAAGGCCTCAGACACAAAGAGCTGTATTAAATATCAAATTAAAAGACACATCATCAATGCTAATAAATGCCTGCATCTGTTAAAATACAACAGGGGCTTGGTGAGACATGGACCATTTCTGTTCTGATCAAATTATCTTGGTTATGTCATCTCTGGGATAAAAGCCTCCACATTTAGAAGAGTTGTGGTTAAACCTCTGGACAAACTCTCTAGCCTGAGGTAAGAGTTGCAGATGGAGAAGGAGCAGTGTTTCTCTCTCTCTCTCTCTCTCTCTCTCTCTCTCTCACACACACACACACACACACACACACACACACACACACACACACACCCCTGAGCTGTTATGTTCACTGTCTGATGAATTATAAAATGCCCCTCCTCACTTCTAGAAGCTTTGAAAATTTGATCTGCATGTAAACATGCGTCATCTGATAGATACATCATATCTCTATATTTTACAACCCCAAAATACATTAGCTATACTTAATGTTACCTGCTTAAATCTAGGTTTCCATTTTGAAAGCTGTAGTTTTCAAGCAGGTTCATATTCAAAAGCACAGGCTGGGCTATGATCTCACTCCAGGCAAAATATCTAGTAATATATGGAAAAAAGAAAAGCTCATTTTTTTCTCAGTGCTCAAAAGAGTATTTTTTTTTTTTAGTTTAAAGAAAACACATGGATTTTCTGCATTGCCCATCCTGCCGTGTTGAACAATGTGCCTGCAAATCAGTCAAAGAAATTGGAATCATTAATACATTTCAAAAGCTCCATGGAAATGGCTCTAAAGGAGAAGGTGCTAGCAAGCAGTACCCACGCATGCCCTTCTTACATGTATGCACCCTGGCTCTAATGCTGCTCAAGTCCCCATGGCTGACAGGCTAACTGGCCACTAGTTAGAAGTGATTCTGTTTCTCCTTTCCCTTTCTCTTTCTGTCCCCTCACAGCTTTTCTCTGTTTCCTTCTTTTTCAGATATTACTATTTGAGGGATAGTTTGGGTAGTTTGAGGAAGTTTGTGGTGGCTTCAGGACTCAGTGGACTTCAGCCTTGGCCCACAGGCTTCCTTCCAAAGCCCTCTACAGAACACGATAGCTGAGAACATCCTGTTATCCCACCTTTGGACCGGAAACTCAGGGCAGGTCTTCCTGATAAAATGCACTTGACCACATAGAGGACATTCATTTCCTAAATCAAAGTGGCTTGACACTCTCATCAGGTCCAGGGGAATTCGACACCAGAGAAAATGAGATAGTAAGAGAGAGCCCTATTTATTCCCACACCCAGGACCAAAGCCTTTCATCTTAGAGGGCTGAGAGAAGAGACCTTTCACCAGAAGGTCTTAGTCAGTGAGTGTGGCACTGGCCTTGACCTGGAGGTCAAGTACTTCAGCTAACAAGGGGTCTTCTCCACTGGGCAGGCAGCATGGAAGGGGACAGAGAAGGCTTGAGATTTTTCTGCTAGAGGTCACTAAAAATCATCCATATGTGTTGCTTGTGTCTTTTAGTACAACATCCACCCTTTTTCTGAGTGTCTGTATTACCTCCACCATGCAGGAAGGCATCCAAGTGAATTCGCAGAATCTTAAAACACATACACACCCACACACTATTTGAATATTGTGTATTTCAGTTATAAGGAAACCAAAAAACCCTGGAATTATTTTTTGGAGGGCAGGCATCTTGAACTATAGGCTTTCCTCGCTAGGTAAATGTTGCAGGAACCCACTGACATCAGCGTACTAGCTGATTTGTGAGAGGCTGCATTCAGCTTCAGTGAACTTTTTTTGGAGATTCTTACAACAGCATTTCCCAATTCAGGATGAATGATTTATGAGTGCACCTGCCCACACTGTGCTGAATGGTGACAAGCTTTTGACCAAAAATGGCATGCCCCTGTACCTCATCCTCCCTATTTACCCAATCTTACCCCGAGTGCCGAGTGACCTTTTTTGTTTCCCAGATGAAAAAAAGTCCTAAAAGGGAAACGTTTTGCTGATGTGGAAGTGATGAAGCAAAAAACTGCAGAAACACTAAAAGGCATCAAAATTGATGAGTTCAAAACCTGTTTTGAGCAGTGGAGAAAGCATTTGATAGGAGTATTGCATTAAACAGAGAGTACTTTGAAGGTAATCTAGGTTTAAACATGTGAGAATAAATGGACAATTTTTTATAAATAAATTCTGGTGTTTTGTTATTAAAGTCAGGATATTTCTAACAAGATGAGTAGTTTTGTAGAATATTAAATTCTGCGTTCTATTTTCTCTTTATGTATATTAAAAGCAATTTCACTAGCCCTGCAGTATTTCAAGGAGTTATCTGAAATTGTTTTGTCAAGACTATTTTAAATAGTTAAAAGTAGACAGCTTCATTTTCTAAAAGCTGTAAATCAGATTTGTTTTGTAAAATGATTAGTAAAGGTGATGACCTTGATTTGAATTTTCACCAGTTAAGTATTTGTGAAATTTCCCTCCTTGCTTTCTCGCTACTTTCTCATCCAGCCAGGCAGCAGTTGTGCCTGTCCCACTCTGAGACACCAGCTGGTTCTACCAAGTCCACCAAGGGCTCTTCTGCAAATAGACCGAACCCCTCAGCCCCTGTCAGCTGTGTGAGTTTCCTATCATTGCTGTAGCAAGTGACCATTGAGTGACTTCAAACAACACACATTTAGTATCTTACAGTTCTGTAGGCCAGAAGTCCCACAAGTTGCGCTAAGCTAAAATTATTTGTTAGCAGGGCTGGTTTCTTTCTGAGGCTCTGGGGAGAATCCATTTCCTTGCTCTGTTCAGCCTCTAGAGGCCTCCTGCTTCTGCTGTGACTTCCGTCTTCCAGCTTCAAAGCTAGCAAGGGTTAGGTGAACGCTTTTCACATTGCTTCTCTCTGATTCTCTTCTGCCTCTTCTTTCACTTTCAAGAACTAATTTGATCAGATTGAGCCCACCTGGCTAATTCAGGTCAGCTGATCTGCAATCTTAATTGCACCTGCAATCTTAATCCTCCTTTGCCATGTAAAACACCATATTTGCAGGTTCTGAGATTAGGATGTGGACATCTTGGGGGTGGGGTGGTTATTTGCCCACCGTGACCCAGGCCTGCCTTTGTGTTCCTGTGCCCTCTGTGCTGCTCAGATTCTTCTTCTTCTTCTTTTTTTTTTTGAATTGGAGTCTCACTCCATCGCCTGGGCTGGAGTGCAGTGGCACACTCACAGCCACCCCAGTGTCGACCTACTGGGCTCTGGTGAGCCTTCTGCCTCAGTCTTTCAAGTAGCCGGAAGCACAGGTGCATGCTATCATGCCTGGCTACTTTTTAATTTATTGTAGAGATGAGGTCTCACCAAGTTGCCCAGGCTGGTCTCGAACCCGTGGGTTCAGGTAATCCACTCACCTTGACCTCCCAAAGTGCTGGGATTACAGGCTGAGCAAATGAGCCCGGCCTGCTCAGATTCTTCACATCAGCTTCTTTAACTGGCAGTAGAATTCTCTCAGGGTTGGGACAGGAGTAACTGAAGTCTGGGGAAGCATGGTTAGTTTGAAAAAAGGCCCTGAAACTGGGGAATGGGAGTCCTGGGCCTTCTGCTAAAGGTGCAGGCCTTTCTTGTCTGGGAGGTGGCCTGAGGCTGTGGTGGCGGGGGTGAGGGGTGGGGGTGGGGGTGGGGGTGGGGTGGAGTGTAGACCTGGGCCTGTGCAAGCCACCTGGGTAATTTGCAATGCCAAGAGCACACTGCTGAACAAGAAGGATTTTACTGTGTCTGTCCCGAGTCAGCAATGCATCCTACAAAACTGTTCACACAGACCCACACCGTCCTTTATGCAGATTGTGAAAAGGCACAGCAAACGTTTGGGTTATGAAGTGCAGACAGACTGACAGTGGTTTAACCCAGGAGAATAATTGTCTTAACTCTGTATGACTAGGGTCTGGATAGTCCCCTTTCCCACATACAGGAAAATCTATTCCTGGCTGAAATAGATGTTTGATTTTTTTTCTTCCATATGCTTACATTCCTGACAGTGACAAATAATCCTTTGACAAATGCAGAATTTCTCCCAAATCCTAATGACTGCAGTCTGATCTTTCTTCTTCTCACACATTGATGTGACTGGATTGATCCAGTTTGTTTACAGTGAGGTTAAGCAATTGGTTTTAATTAAATTCTCTTTTTAGGAATTAGCAGAATGCATCCATTTTGGACCCCCCCCTTCTCAGAACATTAACCAACTCGTTAAGTAATTTCTTCTAATTTATGGTCCCCAATTATCCTCTCTCTGGAGACCCAGAGAATTAAGTGAGACATACCGTTCATTTCCAAAAGCCTTGAATCCTCACATCCAAAGTTCAGGGAAATCATTCAGTAAGACTTTAGATCATTTTCTAGTTTTTTCATTTTTTATTGTATACTTTAATACTTGGCTTAGAGTTAGAAGGCAGAGGTGCTATTGAACTAGAATCTCTTTGTGGAAAGAGGTCCTGGAGATCACAGGCTCCTCCTGTCTCTGCCATAGCTGAAATTCTCTCTCTGAGGGTTTCTCTAAATCAGTGGTCCTCAAACTTTAATGTGCACAAGAACCTCACAGAGAACTTGTTAAGAGTGCATCCTGACTCCTGATTCTGATTCAGAGGGTCAAGGTGGGGCTTGAGAATTGGCATTTCCCACAAGTTTCTAGGTGATGTGATGCTGCTGGTCCAGGGAGCACATGTCAGGTGATGCTGCTCTCGGCAGAATGTTTTCGGGCAGCTGTGCAAGGAAAAGCTTCGGTGGGCTATGGAAGGAGGGCAAGGTAATGCTGTCTCACCAGGCATTTCAATACTGAAACGATCCCTATAAACTTTATAGAATTAATCAGGGAAGAAGGGAGGAGAAGAAAGGAAAACAAACCCAGCTTGCAGCATATTCAGCATTAATCATTAGGTCAGCTTGCTCTCTGGCCTGCTTCCTCATAGTTGTCTGCCTATTGCCTCAGAATCACATAGGCCCTGTTTCCAGATTATAGTTCCCCTCAACTGATATATAGATAACAACTTGCAAATTATAAAATGTTAAGTTTTGTCTTCGAGATATTCTTTCAGATCCTGCATACCAGTGAAACTGATGTGGCAGAAAGGGGGGTTGGTAGCAGTTAAAGGTATTTCCTTTTGAAAGGCAAGTTGCAAGCTTTAAAGACCCGCCAGGCGCCAGGCAGGTTTTGTTTAAGAAAGGCCAAATGGCCAGAGACTGGCCAGTTCATGGAAATGCAAAAGAGTAACTAATTCACAGACTTATCCAAAACCCCGCTTCTGAAGTTGACGGTTTACAACCCTGCAGTTCCTGGAAACCGTTTGTTCTTTGAAAAATCTGATTTTGCTGAGTACAACCTTGTAAGATTCCAAAGGAAATATGTAATCACTCAACACGACCCCTTCCCTTACCTAAACAAGGGTATAAGACCCCACTTCTCCTGTTCCGGGGGGCTTGATTTGGACGCATTAGCCCCTCGAAGCCTGCTGGGCTGGCCAGCATAATGAAGTGCCACTTCCTATAATAGTCTCGGTGTCACGATCTCTCTGTCTTTCCACTACAAAACTACTGACACCAACTGATCTGAAGGACCCCATGAGAAGCTGACTCACCAAAGAATGCAGTTTCCATGTCCTGATGATTTAACCTCCTTGCCCTGATAAATCAATGACACCAATATTCCAGACCCTCACCCTCCACTATCCCCTTAAAAACTGAAGCTCAGAACTCCTCGGGGAGATGGATTTCAGGGTCTCTTCCCATGTCCTCATTTGGTACCCTGAGATCATTAAATTCTTTCTCTGCTGCAAACCCTGCTGTTTTAGTGAATTGGTTACTACTGTGCAATGGGCATACAAGCCTGTTGGTCCTATAACAAGACCTCAAATGCTTTGCCTAGATGGCTACTCATGGGAGATTCTAGTCAGAGACACAAGACATTTGTCTCCCCAGAGAGTGGGAAAGGAGAAATGAAGTTGAGCTAAAAACAAAAATAAACAAACAAAAAAAAATAGATAAGATGCATATGATTCTTAACTCTGCAGATCCAGTATTCTCCCTCCACGGTGACACAGAAAAAATTTCTGGGTAATATCTCTGATTACTTCATAAGGTTTCTTATTAAAGTAATTGTTGTTGTATAGACTGTATTTTCACCATTGTCCATAGCTTTTCTGTTACTCCAAATTCATTCAAGTTCATGTGTGAGTGTTGTCTTTTTTCTCTAGAGTTTTTTTTTTTTTCAGTGAACATACTTTGGGAAAACAAACTCCACTTGAAAATTAAACAACCTCACCTTCAAGGTAGGTAAGATGTTAATTGGTTTAATTTTTAGACATGCCTTAAGAAAATTATTCTATTGGCTGTGCATGGTGGCTCATGCCTGTAATCCCAGCACTTTGGGAGGCCGAGGCAGGAGGACTCCTTGAGCCCAGGAGTTCAAGACCAGCCTAGGCAACATAGTGAGATCTTGTCTCTACAAAAACTTAAAAAATCATCCAGGCATGGTGGCACAAGCCTGTAGTCCTAGCTACTTGGGAGGCTGAGGCTGGAGGATCGCCTGAGCCCAGGTGGTCAAGGCTGCAGTGAGCCGTGATTGCACCACTGACTGCACTCTAGTCCGGGCAACAGAATGAAGCCTGGCATAAAAAAAGGAAAAGAAAAGAAAAGAAAATCACCAACTGTGAGCAAGGAACTGATCAAATGTTGAAAATTGATATTATTCTGTCATATTTCCAAGGGGGCTATGATTGTGATAGAATGTAGCTCTTTCTAAGGTTTAATATTAATGATAATCATCAACAAGTATGTATAAAATATGCCAACGCAAAAACTTTAAGCATTTAGAAAGGGTGGTGTCCTGATTCTTAAATACACTTAAAGTATTATTATCAGTGGATTTGTGAGGATGCAAATACTTATAGAATATTGTTTGCTTCATAAAGTTTCGCCAAGGTTTTTCCCTAAGTAGAAAAATCCCCTCCTAAAACTTAAGGTCTGATTTACTTTTCAAAAATTGGTCATTTCTTGGGAAAAAAATGACTGTGAAAAAATGAGGAATGGGTACAATGACAATCTGAAGGGTGAGGTAAACAGAAATTCATAATTATGAATTTGTTGAGTATCAGATTTCCAAGCTTTTCAGCTGTGTTGGCTGTGGCTAAACAGTATTCTTTCTTACACAAGAAGAATTCGAAGGAAGAGGTAAATCCTGAAAAAAGTTCCAAAGGTGACTTAATGCATAGAGTGGAAAGGGGCTTGGAAAATTTGCAGATGATTTGGGGGACGTGACTCGGAATAAACAGAAAACAAAAGGAAAGGAGAAGAGACTAACTTATATAGAAGACTCTGGATTGATCAACTACTGCAAAAATTTTAATGGTCTACACTACAAATGATGAATTAGGAGCCAATTTTAGTTTTCTCTCTGAAGGTTCTTTTAGGAGTTATAGTTTGTTATCTTTAAGCGTCATTTTTTTTTCTCTTTTCTCTTTATATAGCCATCTTCTTTTTTGAATTGTATTTATCTTAGTAGCTTTAGGGGTGCAAATGGTTTTTGGTTACATGACTGCTTTGTATACTGGTGAAGTCTGGGCTTTAAGTGTACCAGTCACCCGTCTTAGTGCACATTGTACCTGATGGATAATTTTTATCCCTCTCCCTCTTCCCATTCTCCCCCTTCTCCAGTGTTTTTTATGCCATTTGATGTGCCTTTGCAGACCCCTAGCTCCCACTTATACGTGAGAACATAAGCATCATTTTAAAAGCCACCTCTATAAGGCTTTTTATAAGTGTCAAGAAAGCTGGGCCAGGAAGGAGAACCAAGCAGGATTCTTTAGTTTCATTAATGACTTCCTTAATTCCCTGCCAGTTCACATCCAAGTTTCTTTATTACTTCTTTTGAAAAGTTTTTGGAGCAGCCATATCTGGAACAAGAAGCTTCTTCTGGGCTCCACATATTTAATGACTGTGATATATATCCTCTTAGAGTGTTAAATGCTCATTGACTCCTTTCTTCTCAGCCCTCAGAGAGTTAAATTATGACTTCCCGCATGTTCAGGGACTGAGTTTTTTTTTACTCAGGATGATGGAGAAGCTGTGATTTATGCTTGATTCATTTCACAGCCCAGCAAGGCCATGGGTGCCTTACCTCAGTATGGCTCATTTCAATCACGCTACAAAGCAGCAGATTGGGTGTGTCAGTCTTGCTTATTAAGGAGAGCTGGAGCATTCCTAGCACGAATCAAGGGGCAGTGGCTTTAGAGACTCTTAGGACACAGGGCAAGTAGACTCTGACACTCATACCTACCTTTATTTCCTGAGATTTTTATCTTAAATATCTTAATCACATTTCCCCTTTCCCTCCACAAGTGAGCTCCCAGCATGCTTTGAGGTTCATTTCAAAGAGTGCTTTTTCTGAGGTGTTAGCAATCCACCCAAGCATAATTAAACACACTGTCACTGGGATCACCCTAAAATTTTCACATATCTCTCTAGTGTTTGGTGGCAGTGGCCTCATTGCTCCATGTTGTTTGCATTTCTATATTTTCAGTTCCTAGCACAGTCCTGGCATGTGGTATTTTTTCAATAAAATGTTATTGAGTATGCCTATTCACTCATGTTCAACAGGTATAAAATATATCTCAACATGCCCTTTGACCTGACCTAGGCCAACATGTATGTGGCACACACACCCAAGTCTAAGCTTTTCATCCAGATGTGCTGGCCCTCTAGCAGCAGAGTCCAAATGTTTACAAAGGGTCGGTATAAATAGACAGAAGTAGAATGGATTGGAATTAGACCTGGATTCAAATTCCAACTCTTCCCTTTGCCATGTGACCTTGAATAAGTGCTCTCCTGTCTAAGGCTGTTTCCTCTTCTGTGGAATGGGTCAGAAATAGCAAGTATCACAAGTTTGATGTGAGGATTAGATGAAATAATACATGTAGCATGCTTGGTCCAGTGACTAGGATTTCATAGTCTCAATCTTAATATGAAGCTGTGAGGCCTGGACAATTTCCCATCTGAAACATCTCCCCAGAACACGCACAATGACTATTTTTGTAATGTGAATTTCAGGCTATTTGCTCTTCTACCTAGATTATCTCAAAATAATTTGATTTTAGTCAATCTTAAAAATGGTTGTCGCCGGGCTCGGTGGCTCAGCCTGTAATCCCGCGCCTTTGGGAGGCTGAGGTGAGTGGATTGCCTGAGCCCGCGGGTTCGAGACCCGCCTGGGCAAGCGAGACCTCATCTCTACAATAAATTAAAAAATTAGCTGGGCGTGGTAGCACGCGCCTGTAGTTCCAGCTACTTGGAAGGCTGAGGCAGAAGGATCGCCGGAGCCCAGCAGGTCGAGGCTGCGGTGGCCGGGAGCGGCCACTGCACTCCAGTCTGGGTGACAGAGTGAGACTCCAACT
>CAUYQG010214960.1:0-31504 GCA_963574415.1 Tarsius wallacei | reverse complement strand
AGTACACGGGACTGAGGCCCAGGCTCAGATACATCTGAGTAGCACATCAGCCAGTGCACAGGTGGGGTTGCAGGCCAGCCAGCTGGGGGGTCATAGCCCTTGCCAACAGCCAGGTGGTTGGCCCAGGCAACCTCACCTATTCTTCCAGCCTGAAGAAGCCATGGTTTGCAGAGCGGGTTGGTGCAGGCAGGGCACGGGGCCGGGAGGAGAGGAAACCAGGAGTTCCTCATGGTTCTGAAGCCCACATTCACCTTCCAGCCCAAGGGCAAATATGACTATGACCTGAGCTGCATAACATAAGGCCAGCATGGCCTAGTGGTGTAAGGTGTTTGTCCAAAGAATGTGGGCATCTCTACGCCAGGGGCAGATAGGAACAGCTGTCCTGGGAGGCAGCAAAGCTGAGCATTTAGGAGCATGGTATTTGGCTTATTATTGTTATTATTATTTTTTGAGTTGAGGCCTCTGTTGCCCAGAGTGGAGGGCAGTGGCACCATCATGGCTCATCATCGCCTCAACCTCCTGGTCCTTCCACCTCATTCTCCTCAGTACCTGGGTCTACAGGTATATGCCGCCATGCCTGGCTTTTTTTTTTGTAGAGATGGAATCTCTCTCTGTTGCCCAGGCTGGTCTCAAACTCCTGGGCTCAAATGATGCTTCCCAAAATGCTGGGATCACAGGCATGAGCTGCTGTGCCGGGCCAGAGTGTGATGTTTGCCATCAGACAGACCTGGATTTGAGCCCCACTCTGCCTCTGATGAGCTGGGTGAAGCAGGGTGGGCCCCTAATCTGTCTCAGCTGGGTTTCTTTATCTGAAAAAATGAGGATCATAACAGTTGTCTGGTGTGAAGTTGTCCAGAGTAAAGTGGGACAAGACATGCGGGTGGTGGGCTCCATGCAGCACACGTAGGCCCTGCCTACCTCTTTCCACTGCAGTGGCACAGCCTTGGCATCCCACGGTCTCTCCAGACCTGGGGATTCACTGGTGGCTCTTGTGAAGAGAGCTGAGACCTGACACCAGGGCTTTTTCTCCAAGAAAGGGGAGAGGATGTGAAAGGGGGGTGGGACGTAAGACACAAGCTGAGGGTTGAGGGTGGCATGCAGCTGGCACCCAGGAATGGAGACAGAAGAGTTAGGAGAGACTCAGGGGTTAGGAGACAGGGATGTCAGAAGCAGACAGTTGGACATGGTAGGACAGGCACCCAGGAGCTTCTCAGACAACTCTCCGGGGCTCCAAGCTGGGGTGGATCCCAGACCCATGGCTGGCTGAGGAGATGGTCCCCCTCTGAACAAAGCCGACCCTGCCGGCTGGGAAGGCTGCCGCAGTGATCCACCCAGCCCACGTTCATTCTCCGAGAGCCCCGGGAATCCCAGTAGACATCTGAACAGATTTGCAGGATTGGCTCCGTTGATGAGATTCAAAGGAGCAGCCTGCGAATGATGCCCGGCTTCCTGGCAGCTACCATCTGCTCAGGAGGAGAGAGTTAGAGGCTCCCACTGAAATGGAAAAGGGGGAAAATCCTTCCAAAAATAGAGACCTGTGTGGATTTCCTAATGAGACAGAACTGCCGTAAGACGTCTCCCGCCCTTTCTCGCCTCCTCCACCCCCTTCTTTCCTGTCTTCTTGGCTGCTCCCAAGGACCAATCTGACACAATGAGTTGTGATAATGCCCCGTCCCCAAACTGCTCCAGAGGCAAAGCGCCGTTCATGCTCCAAGCCGGTTTCAGGTGACGTGACTTAAGGAGAGCGTGAGGGAATTTGTGGGTCAGACACAGCAGCCATCGAGGAGCGACACGTGGGGAACAGGAGCCATGGGGAAGGGGCAAGGAGTTGCCATTGCATTGCCTGCAGAGGGATTTAGTGGCAGCCTTCAGCCTGGGGCAGGTCTCTCCACATGCAGGAGTTGGGGGTGGGGGTGGGAGTGGGGAGCCCCCGGGGCGAGGAGAGAAAGCAAGGAAGCCTGCTGGACAGCAGCACACTGGCCGAGCAGACTCCTCACGGAAGGCTGGACACAAACACAGGACCCGCAGGTTTCAGCTGGGGCTGGAGGTGCCCAGAGCGCTCTGGGCCAGAGGAGAGAGAGCTCGTCCTGGGCAGGAAGGCGAACCACAGAGAGGCTCTGAGAGGCTTAGCTGAAGGTGAGGCCTCCACGTTGTAGGCAGGTGCACCTCAGAGGTGTGGAAGGATTGGTTGGGTTGACGCTGGAATGTGGGCACCATCCACAACACCTGGAGCTGCTAGGGCACTGGCTGCATACCTGGGATTATGCTAGGATACAAGAAGTACACCTGGGAGCCTGCTAGGGCACTGGATGCTCATTTGGGAGCCTGCTAGGGCACTAGACGCATATCTGGAAGCCTGCGAGGACACTGGGAGCCCATCAGGGAACCTGCTCGGACACTGGACATCCTACTTGGAACCTGCTAGGGCACTAGTCGCCCATCTGGGAGCCTACTAGGACACTAGGCACCCACCTGAGAGCATGCTAGTGCACTGGACGCCCACCTGGAGCCTGCTAGGACAGTGAATGCCCACCTGGAGCCTGCTATGTGGCTAGATGCCCACCTAGTCTGGGAACGTTAGGTGCTCACGTGGGAGCCTGGTAGAGCATCAGATGCTCAATTGGGAACCCCTGGAGCACTAGTACACCTGGGAGCCTGCTAGGGCACTAGACAGTCTCTTGGGAGCCTACTAGAATGCAGACTCTCAGGCCCTGCCCCCAGACCTCCTGGATCAGAATTAGTGTCTCAACAAAGCCCCTGCGAGATACTCTTCACTTTAGGGGTTAAGAGAATGTTTCCTTGCAGAGAAAACAGGAAGCAGTTTGTTCAGAAAGGAGCCAAGGAACATGTAGGAAGGGTACTTCTGGGGGGCACAGCGGCCCAGCCAGTGACCCAAAAGCCCTGTTCTTCTGTGGGGCCGCTGCCTCCTCTGGGGAAGTCAATCCCCGCCCTGAAGTGTGCCATGGAGTTGTTCTCATGGGACACTAGGGGTCAAGTAGACATGTCTGGAGAAACCATGGCCCAGAGGACAGGACAGCTGGTGTGGCCCGAGCAGGCCTAAGCGTCAGGCTGTGCTTGGCCACTGAGAAGGTGGGCGGGCTTGGAAGGTTCCAGAAGGAGGGGGTGCTGGAGAAAGCACACATGGAATATGCTGCAGTAGTCCGTCCCTCTTTTCCAGTTTAGGGCGCTTGAAGGGTGAAAGTTTGGTTTTATAGATTTAGGGGATTTTTTTCTTTCTCCTTCGTAATGGAATACGCATGTTCCCGTTTGAGCTCACAGCCGTCTTGTTGCTAATGAAAGGCAGACGCCCGGGGCCAGGGTTCTGATTGCCACCACACAGAGCTTGGATGGGGGGCGGGGTGGAAGACGGCTGGTGTCTGGCTCTGCAGACCAGATGGGGCAGTTGGGACACGATTATAGGAGTGCAGGGGAAGTGAAAGTTCTGAGAAGGCACAAGACACGCAGAGGGCTCAGGCACCAGGGCCAGAGGGGTGTCCGGGGGCCCAGGAGGATGCCCGGGCCCCTCTGCCTTGGCTGTCAGGCCCTTACACTCCAGTGCCCACAGCACCCACCCATTCCTTTGCGGTCTCCCTGGGAGTCTATGGTGCTGCCAATGAAGAACAAGCCCGCTGTTAGAATGGCATGAGAAGAAAAGCCTTGAACTTCTTAAAGGAAAAATTATAGTTTGGCGAAGACCCGTTTTAACTTTTCCAACTGGTTCCAAAAAGAGAATTGGAGGCCCTGAGCCTTGCAGTGACCTCTCCCTCCAACGCAGGGTTCAAGTTCAGAGCCAGGAAGGAATCTCAGGTGACCTGAACCTGCGATTTTTAAAGGGAAACTTTTTATTTTTAAATAGCACATGAAGCTTTCTATAGAGTTACCAGCTTCTGATTAGCCTGAGACCCTCACCAAAAAAATCCAAGCTTATGAAATCTCAGGAGAAAGGAGCCTGAGTCCCAGGAGTTCTGAGTGTGGGCATGTGTGTGGAGGAGTGACAAGAAGAGACTGACATCCACATGCGGGCAGGAGTGTCAGAGGTGGGCAAGGGGCTGGGCTGAGATGGTACCTGCGGGGTGCGTGGGAGAGGTGGGACCATAGCAGGTGAAGAGGGTGCACACTCACCCCACCTCTTTCCCTCTGTATCCCAGCCCGGGGTATAGGGCCTGACGCACCTAGCCGAGGGCCAAGTCAGGGAAAGGGGGTGAATGTGGAGGTGAGTGTTGGGTGCTGGGTGCGTGGGAGAGGTGGGTGCGTGGGAGAGGTGAGTTCTGTGGGTGATCTGGCCTGGGGTCCTCCAAGTTCCCTAATCCCCCCATCTGGCCTCTAAGCTGGCTTCAGCTAAGCCACGCATATGTGCCTGCATGAGTGTCTGCTCTCTGCCACCATGTGCTTGAACGCTGTTTCCTTTGAAAAATCAGGATTTTAATGAAGTTTGTTCTGACGGGGAGTGACGTGTGCGGCTCGTCCTTCTGCAAGGACACTGAAGCAGGGGGTGGCACTCGGCTCTCCCCGACAGGAAAGGGCAGTGGCTTGATAGGAACGCAGGTGGATGGAGGTCACCGTGCCTCTCTCCGTCTGTCTTGGAGAGGGCTGCGCCTTGCCACCCAGTCCCAGGGTACTGCTGGGGATCCCGGAGCTTCTCCCTCTTCCCTGTCCCCAAGGCCTCATCTCCCCACGTTCCCCCAGGTCCTGAGCTGTGTCAGCCCCGACAACGCCAACAGCCCCGAGGTGCCCGTGAAGCTCCTCAACTGTGACACCATCACTCAGGTCAAGGAGAAGATTCTGGATGCCATCTTCAAGAACGTACCCTGCTCCCACCGGCCCAAGGCTGCAGACATGGACCTGGGTGAGTGGGTGCCCACACAGGGCTGTCCCTGCGGTTGGTCCTGGATGTCCCCACCTTCTCCCATTGGCAGCAGGTGGGGCTGGGTTGTGGGGAGCAGAGGGGGAGAATCACCGGCTGGAGGGAGTCAGGCATGCCCAGCCCCCCAGGAGCCCGTGGGGTTTGCCTTCATGAAACTGGCCCAAGCTGATCAGGGAGCAGAGAGAGGGCACGGGTCACCCAGAGTTCTGTGGGTGATCTGGCCTGGGGTCCTATGAGTAGCCGAGGTGAGAGTGGGAGGAGTCCTGTCTGGAGAGAAGGGCATTTAGAGGCACACTCTGCTGCCTGCGTCCCTGCAGCCCAAGGTCTTGCCCCTGCTTCTATGGTCCCTCCCCCCCAACCCCCGCCCCAGCTCTCCCCTGCCCCTCTGTTCTGTGCCTGCAATTTTTACTGAATACAATGGCTTGAGGATCTGGGTCAGCAAGAGAGAATGGAGAGAAGAAGCAGAGAAGAATGAGAGGTGACAGCCTGCTGGGAGCAAGATGGCATTTCATCTGAAGTTTCCACGAATAGATCGAATAGCCTACATACACAAGGGGATGCCAGCAGCCAGCAGGGCCCAGCTTAGAGCCAGTGACGGTTTGCCTGAGCGTGACGTAGGATGTCTTCCTGGGGGGGCCCTCGAGGGGAGCCCCGAGCACTGAAGAGGCCGTATGAAGAGATGCAGTTCCAGCACTGCTGGTCAATGTTGGACACACCTGGACTTGGGTCCTGGTGCCACCAAGTCCTAGCTGTGTGACCCTAGTCAAGTTATTTAGCTTTTCTGTGCATATACAATGATGGTAATAGTGGTAGCTGCCTCGCAGTCGGAATTCAGTGAGATGGTGCCTACAAAAGCCGCTTGAGTGCAGGACATGCCCGTAGTGCACACTCAGGGGGTACTGGCTGCCACCGCCACTGCTGATGCTGAGTGCTGCTGCTAGGATGCCGAGCGTGCCTGTTGGTAGGCGCTGGGCATGGAGGGAATGGCACTGGCATGTGCATGTGCTTGTGGTGTCTGGGATTCCTGGCCACGGAGGGGTGGCAGGACACTCCAAGTTCCCTAATCCCCCCATCTGGCCTCTAAGCTGGCTTCAGCTAAGCCACCCAAGACAGATGGGCATCTGAGCTGTTTTCTAAGATCCCCAGGGAGTTTTCTCCCCTCTCATCTATCCCTCCCCCCACATCCTAATTCCTGAAGACTCAGGATCTGGAAGTCCTGCCAGTTCCCCTGAACACTCACCTCCACATTCACCCCCTTTCCCTGACTTGGCCCTCGGCTAGGTGCGTCAGGCCCTATACCCCGGGCTGGGATGCAGAGGGAAAGAGGGTGGGGTGAGTGTGCACCCTCTTCACTTCAGGGGCATCTCTGAAGCTGTTTCTGGGACAGGGAGGAAGCCGGTGTGAGGTGTGGGAGGTGCTGGCAGAGTGTGGGCACATGTGTCCACACCTGTGTCCCTAGAGTGGCCTGGACACGAGTGTCTGCATGGTTTGGTTTTCTGCTGCTGTTCTGAGGACCCCACGGTCTTGAAGTGATGGAGGCTGTTATGGCTCAGGCCCTCGTACCCCTCGCCCTGACACTGGATGGAGTCTCCCCGATACGCATTCCAGGGAAGGTTTAGGAGAGTAGCCAGGCAGCCCCCCCCCCCCCTCCCGCCGCCGTTCCCTTTGTCTGTTCTATCTGCGGGATTCATGGCAGGGACCACCCTCAGCTTCTCGGGATCCTCATCGTCCCATGGATGGGAGGAGAGACCTGTAAGGGAGGGCTGAGAGGGAGAGCTGGGGGAGACACAGATGTCTCCATGCTGAAAGATGAGTTCACCAAGGTTGTGCCCAGGTGCGGGAGTTGCACCTGCAGTGACCGCGTGGAGAGATGCATGCTTCTGAGCCTGGGAGGGTGTGACTTCCCGTGGGCACGAGCGGCAGATGGCCCTGGGAGCCCTACTTGACGGATCCAGGCTCAGTTGCTGAACTAGGACAGCATCCCTTCCTTACTAGAGCAGGGCAGAAAGAGGACCGGGAACCTCGGGGGCCTGGGATGACCTCAACTCGGGCGTCTGGGATGACCTCAACTCTCGATGGCGCTGGGAGTGAGGGGGCTGCCTTCCTCACACTTGGCCTCCCAGAAGTGCTGGGAGCAGGTACCAGAGAAGGACCAACAGAGGCCCCAGAGCTAAAGACAGGCGGGAGGATTCCCTGAAGCAAAATCAGGATCTAGCCTTCCCAGGCCCATGGGCCTCCAGGAGAGACACCACGTGTCTGGTGGCTGCCATGTCCCCGTCTTCCCAGCTGGAAACGTTATGCCCTGAGCATGGGAGAGGAAGAGGCTGCTGGTTGGCTGTAGAAATTGCTCCCTTAAAAGGTCCCTGGGGTGGCCGGGCGCAGTGGCTCACACCTCTAATCCCAGCACTCTGGAAGGCCTAGACAGGAGGATGGCTTGAGCCAGGAGTTTGAGACCAGCCTGGGCAATAAGGCGAGACCCCTTCTCTACAATAATAATAACAATAATAAAAAGGCCAGGGGTGCAGGTCCAGCGAAGCAGGCGTTTAATGAGAAGGTGAGAAGGCTCCCTCAGCCAGATCTGTCAACCGCCAGGCGTGGAGGCAGCAGAGGCCACCATCGCTTCCATCGCCCACCACAGGCACCTGCTTGCATCGCTAAACTCTTCAGCCTCTGTATCCTAGGAGTTGACCTTGTGGTGAGCTCCGTGCCTGGCACAGGGGCACCAGCTTGACTAGAAGTTGCATATTTCTTAGCGTGGCAGTAGAGGCAGGACATTTTTGTGTCTGAGCTAAGGGACTCTTTTTGCCATCCATCCCCCCAGAAGAAATCTGTGATGCCATTCTGTTCCCCTGCACAGATGGAGACTGCAGCTCAGAGAGGCTCAGCGCCTGGGCCTGGGTCACACAGCGGGGGGGAGGGGCGGTGGTGGAGCGAGCACCCAACCCCCTGCATGCGGTCACAGCCAGTCCTCTCTCCCCTCTGCTACTGCCTGTGACCTCCTGAGACTCCTCCAGTTAACGCAAATGTTCTATCAACAGCCCCCAGCACTGCACCACCCCCACTCTGTCTTGCGGCTCAAGTTGAACCAGCTGAAAGGATATATTTTTTCAAATAAGTAATTCCTGTAGGCAATAAAAAGATACACTATCTTCCGAGTGAAATATAAAGAGTTCACAGCAGCTGTCGCCCAGTTTGCATTTTCCCCTGCACCTGATGGGAAGGACTGATAAAGATAATGGGATTTTTCTTTCTTTTTTATTTCCCCTCCCTCTCTCCCTGGAAGGTGGAAATGTAACAAATTGGATCGTGAGTGTGTCGATCCTTTGTACCTGGTTCCTGGAGCAGGGTACGGGGCTGCCCGGCAGAGCCACTGCAAGGGGTCAGGGCTGGCAATTTTCTCTCGGTGCCATGCATGTGAATGCCAGGGTCACCTTCCCCCTCCCACGAACGACACCACGTGCCTTCCACACGCTGCCTGGACCTGGCATGCCGCCCACAGCTATGCCGGGGTCCTCATTCCATTTTCAAGGGTGTCTATTCAGCTCCAGCCTGGCTCTTAGCTGGGAAACAGGGCGTGGCCTTCCTCTGCTGTTCCCGCCCTAGACATCCCCTAAGAGCAGTCACTGACAGGTGCGGGGTGCTCTGCAGTTTACAAGGACTTTGGGCCTTCCGTGCAAAGGATGTACCTACACTGGGGAATTTCTTCCTTTAAGTGCTGGGGTGTCATAGTTCAATCATGTTGTATTGGAAACCATGTTGTCACGATACAATTATTCTTTTTTCTTTAACAAAACATCTGTGGATGGCTGTCTCTTCCGCTGCCAAGTCCATTTTCTGGTCTTTGGAGCAGCCATGCCCTGATCCTCTTGGGGCCTCTGCTGGTTCTCCTCTGTTACCTGCCCCCAGCACTTCTGGGAGGCCAAGTGTTAGGCCTTCGGGTTCTTTGCCAGGTAGCTCCTGGGGGCGCACCTGCTGACAGGTGTGCAGAGTGGCAGAATCATGGCTCCCCCCGGTCTCCTGCTTGGGCCAGCTTGGGAGGCGGGTGGACCAGTGCAGGGCTGGGGTTGGGTCTGCTCCTGTGAGAACCCACAGTGAGGGAAGGAGGCCCAGGGCGGAGGTCCAGGCATCTAGCTGTGCCACGGGCTTGTGCAGATCGTGTGGGTTGACTGCCATTCCACCCAGCCTGGTGGCATCTCCATCCTCCCTCGTCTCTCACATCAGCCCTTCCAGAAGCTTCCCATGACGGGTCTGAGGAGAGATGGCGACAGGACGCCTGAAGTGGGGATTGGGCAAGGCCTGAAGAGTCCTCAGCCTGGAGTAAGATGAGGCGCATGTGTGCACATGTGGGAGTGGGTGCTACGTACCCACCCGCACGCCTACATCTAGTGAGGGGCTGTGTGCCCTGGGGAGGGCTTGCCTCTCCATGGCACCTGCCAGTGGTTAGGGGACCCTCCGAGAGCCAGGTCAGCGAGGGCGTCTGTGCCAGGGCCTCCTTCCGGGATCTGCAAGAGTGTCTCCCATCCTCTCTGCCCAGCTTCCCGCTCTTCCCAAAGTCCCTCCTGAATGTCCCTGAAGCCCCCACCCCATTCATCCTCAACTTCGAACCAAGGCTCCCTTTCTGGTGGCACCCTGCCTCCTCCCACCTCACAGGAGCACACCCAACCCCAGCCCTGCTCGGGGCCTACCACCTCCCAACCTGCCCGAGCAGGAGGCCTGGGAGCAGCTGTGATTCCACCGCTCCACATATCTGTCGGCAGGTGCACCCAGGAGACACCTGGCAGAGAGGCCTGAGACCCCAACACCTGGGAGCAGTACCAGAGAAGGGCTGGCAGAGGAGCCTCTCTGACGCCCTTCTCTCCCTAGCCCCCTCCACTTCTGTGACCTCAGCCCCTCCTGGACGCCTTGGCACGGCATGTTGGACTTCTGAACTCTGCTCCCAACCTCCCTCCACCTCTCCAGCCTCTCCTTTCAACTTTTTCCTGCAAGAACTCAGGCTCACAGATCCCCGGAAGGGTCACATGAGTGCCCTCTCCGAACCGGGGCCCTCATCCCCCCGCCAGCCAGCACATGTGCCCTCGCCCCTCACAAGTCAGCCCGGGCAGTCCTGCCCCAGCCCCTGCAGGCTTCCCCTCTGACCCCTACACAGCCCTGACCGCGGGCTCTGCCCTTCCAGGGAACCCTCCCAGGGATCCCTCCCAGGGCAGGGCTTGAGCTTTATTTCGTTTCCTGTGTGACTCCCTCATGTCCAGCTTGCACCGTGCCTGGTGCAGCGGGGCCACACGGTGAGTGTTGTTTGGTGGAGGAGTGAGCTGGGGACTGGGAGACCGACTGGACCTGAGCTTTCACCCCGGCAGTCGCTGGCGATGCTTCAGGTCATCAGGCCTGCAGGCGTCCTCCTCTGTGGAGAAGGCGTGTGTGGAGGTCACTCTGTCCCAGGATTCCCTTCAGTGCCGTGGAGGCATTTTCCAGCCTCCTGCTGTGCCCCAAGGGCAGAGTGTGTGCAGGAAGCTTGGCCTTCACCCAGAGGATGCTGCAGTGTTGCCCCTCGGCTGTGCTAATGTGGCCATCTCGTACACACCCAGGTGTGGAGCCCAATGAGAGATAGCATCGTGCTGTTTTTATAGTTGAGACAGAAGGCGCCCATCTGGTAAAAGGAATGCCAGACCAGGGATAGGAGACCTGGGTTCTATTTATTTTCATTGCTGTTATAAAACTATGCATATGTTGAATATGCAACAGAGCCCAAGTTAAATACGGCCCTTACACAGGGCCTCCCGAGGTGGGGCCAACCAGCCACACGCACTGCACAGGGGACCAGGGTGCTGTTCTTCCTGTCCCGGGCGGCAGGCCTGCCTCCCAGCAGCCGACCCGCCTGTGCCCGGATCTTCACTGCTGTGGTGGGTGAAGCCCAGTTGGGAGAGTGTCCCCTGCTGGGGCCTTTGACCTGGGCGTTTCTGGTCTCTGCTGTGCTCAGACCTATCAAGAGAGGTCAGGAAGTCACACAAGGACACGCCAGAAGGCCGGGCCTGGGACCACTGTGGATCTTCTCATGATATTCTATGAGGAGTCTGGAAAAGCAGAGGCCATGACTAACCTGAATGAGGGTTTTTAGGAAAGAACGAAAGACGTGAAAGTGGTTCTGGCCAGTGAGACACAGGAAGGGCCTCCGGCAGGGAAGGGTAACCCCAGGGCGTGGCTTGCCTGGTTAGCCCACTTAGTTTATTCAGTGCGGGGAATGTTGGCTGCCTCCCTGGTGTACCCCAACTCTCTCCTCCTTGGGGTCCAGCTGGGCTGTCTGTGGACCCAGGAGTGGAGCTGCCAACAGCAGCTGCCCATCCCCCTGGGCTTTTCTCCACCAGGACTGGACTGCGATGGCACAGAACTTTGTATTTTTTTAACTTTCTGATATTTTAGAAATAGGCATCCAGCCATAGGTCTGAAACAGGATAACAAAAACAGGTTAGAGAGATTCACAGATGAGGCCAAGTGTCCCCCTTGTATCCAGCATGCCGTCCTCACATGGGCATTTGGGGAACACTCCAATAGTTGTCAAAAAGACAACTGCCGCTGCCTCCCTGCTGCCCACTGGTGTCCCAGTCAGAGGTAGGGGCTGGGCCAGAGACCTGTGGGGCTGGACACCCAGAAGGCCTCTTCTTGCAGACCTGGAGCTGTGACGGGACGCAGGCATCCATGGCATGTGTTTCCTGCCTGCCCGCGTTCGTCCCCTGCTGTCCCCTGCATAGCAGCCCTGCCCATAGTCTTGGTGGGGGAAGCACATGCCCCTCCGACCCCCTCAGTACAACCTGATTTGGCTGAAAGAGAGCCAGGTAGACCAAGACTGGGCCTCTTACTTTGCTCAAGTTCCTCAAAAATATGTGCATACACACCTGCACAAAATAAAAAACAAATCCAAAAAACCCAAGAAACAACACAATAGCAAAAACACTGGTGACCAGGTGCCTGGTGGATCATGTCCCCGTTGGCCCAGGGCCCAACTGCCCCAGACCTATCGCCATGACAATTCTAGCTGCGCTATCCACAAGCCTGGGCCATGGCGCTCCCCGAGGCTTCTCCCTCTGGCGAGTGAATTTGTCATCCTCACCTTTCCATCTTGGATGACCTGACGCACACTCAGCTCTAAGCCAGGCAGCCAGGAAGCCCCAGGGACTGGAGGCCAGGGACCTGGGCCTAAGAGGCATCTCTGCCACCCCTCAGGATGACTGCTTTTTCCCATCTGGGTCTTTTTTCCCTTCTGTGAAATGGGGACAACAGCCAGGCCACGGCACATGCATGGGAGGAGTCAGTTCTGTCATGTCAGAATGTGGCCAGTCATAGGCCACAGCCCAACCTTGGCAGGAGGGAAGTGAGGCAGGGAATCTGGAAATGTATCTCTGTGGGCTGTCGAAAGAAATCCCTGGTGGGCCAGGCAGGGCCACTGGCCAACACACTCCAACCTGGCCACGCTCAGCCTAGTGCTCCTTGTTCAAAAATATCAGCTTCTGGGAGGCGGTGCGTGGTGGCTTCTTGGTTGGAACACGTGCTGCTTTTGAACTTAAAGGTCATTTTTTCTGATGTGTATCCTTGAGAATAGTGTGTGTGTGTGCATGTGTGTGCATGCATGTGTTGTGCACATGTAGGAGTGTGGACGTGTGTCTGATGTACTAATGGATTTCCATGTGTGAACATTCCAAGACTGGACTGCGTGCGTCTCTGTCCACACGTGGGTTATACCAAACATGGGGGTAGAAATTTGACTGAGAAACAGCCTGCCCTTCCCCACGGGTGACTGTCCGTGAGCCCATGTGTCGTGGGTGCTGGGCCTATGAGAAGAATGTGGGGTGTGGGCGTGTCCCCACAATGTCACATCATCAGGTGTCGGGTGGGTCACCACGTGGATACCGTCCATATCAACTCTGGAGGAGGGGTGCTCTGGGGCCTGAGAATGGGTTTTGCCAATTTTCCCACACACTTTTACCCAGTTACTTGGCACAGGTGACCCGCTTGCCAGCTGTAAGGTGCAGGGGATGTCCCTGGAACAGGTGCAGGGTGTGCAGTGATTGAACTGGGAGCCCAAGGTCGACAGCTCTGAGCCCTCACGACAGAGCACATGCGTGTGCCACGGTGACCATACTGCCTCGCGTTTGTTTCTGTGTCTTGTCATGTGCTTAGTGTGTGTGACATGCCACACTCATCCAGTGCCTGCTGAGCATCTGCTTACAGGTGTGACCACGCATACCACCCAGTGGGCATGCTAACCCCGTTTGGTCACCTAGTCTGTTGGGATGGCACCAGAGCCAGAACTGGAGCTCAGATCTGTCTGCCTCGAGAGCTTCTGTGCCCCATTTTCATGGGAGCCCGTGCTCCCGTGTCTGTCTCGGGAATATCTGTGAGCTGGTTCTGTGTAGGTGCCTACACAGGGGCCTCGGGATCCCCAGGAGGGGCCGGAGGGGCTCTCTGAGACACTGCCATTCTCCCTGCAGAGTGGCGACAAGGAAGCGGGGCACGGATGATCCTGCAGGACGAGGACGTCACCACCAAGGTCGAAAATGACTGGAAGCGCCTGAACACGCTGGCCCACTACCAGGTGGCCTCTCAGGGATGGGGGTGGGTGGCCTCTCAGGGATGGGGGGGGAGTGCGGCCAGTGTGAAGCCCACTGCCCCTGGCGCCTTGGGCCTGGAGCCGCAGGTCGCCCAGGCCCCAGATCTGCCTCTTCACCAGCACCCCGTGTTCCCTTAGTGACCCAGGGAAGTCAAAGTCCCCCAGCCGAGGCTCCGGGAACCCTGACAGCTCTGGAGAGAGCGTGCTGCCCTGCACGCTTCCTGCAGGGCATGGGTCGAGACCCCCAGGAAAGGCCTCCTTGGAAGTCTTCCAGGCATTGAAGTGAGGGGCCTCCCAGGGATGCTCCTGCCGAGAATCACTCCAGGAGCAAGCCACCTGCTCCTCAGTGTTCAGATTTACTTCTTGTCTTGCCCAGAGGAGAGCTGGTGGCCTCCAAGGCCTCCCAGCTCTCCAGCAAGGCACCGACAGCCCCCTGGGACAGGGTTAATCCTGATTTGCTTGTACTTCCTGGGGTGGCAGAACCGCTGTGCTCAGGCCTTCGGATGCCCTTTCCTCACAGGTGCCAGATGGTTCTGTGGTGGCATTGGTGTCCAAGCAGGTGACAGCCTATAATGCTGTGAATAACTCCACCGTCTCCAGGACCTCAGCGAGCAAATATGGTAAAAGAGCCTGTGGGATGTCCCGGGTTGCTGTGGTCCCTGGGTGACTGTTGTCATGGTGGCAGCACAGCTGGAAAGCGCAGGGGGATGGGGGAGGAAAGCCAGGCAGGAGAAGAGGCTCCTGGGTCCACAGGTCCCTCTGATGCCGCAGCAGAGCCTCCACCCATGAGCCACAGAAGAAACTCAAACCTTCCCGAGCCAGCTCATTGTCTGTAAGATGCTTCGTCTTTGGCGATAGCTATTATCTCCCATCATGTTCATGACAATCCAGCAAATTAAATAATTATTATTTCCCCTATTATGCAGATTAGTAAATGATAACTCTGATGCACAGAGCCTAATTGGCTTGTATAAGTCATACTGCGTTCATGCAGTGCAGTGAAGGTGGAGACCCAGGTGTGAGGCCCTTTGGAGAGAGGGTGTCAGATGCAGGGTAGAGGCTGGATGTGGGCTGGAGGCAGGAAGGAGCCCTGCTCTGTCCCCAGCCATGTGCTCTGGGGCTTGTCTTCCTACTGCCAGGGGCCTCAGTTTTCTTAACAGCAAAACAGGGATTGAAAACCTCCCACCCCCACAAGCCCCTCCTGGACAAGCAGACGGGTCCCTGGATCAGCGCCTGCACACAGTGCCATCTTTCCCCTCCCCAGGACTTCTCCACCCACTTCACAAACACTGGCAGGGGTGTCCACAAATAGATGGGAAGACCTGGCCCAGGCGGGGGCAGGCCAAGAGTGCATGGGGTCCTGGGGGGTGGCTCGGCTGATGACATTGACGGAGGGAGGCCAGCCTCCCCCTCCTACATGTGCACATAACTGGTCACTCAGAGCACGTTCCAGACATGCCTAGGAAATTCGAGGACACGTATACACAAGCACAAGCCTATGTTCTTACAAACTGAGTCATTAAAGATCGACACAATGCCAAGGAAGGGGATGACCCAACGGGCCGAGTTAGCGGAGGACTCCAGGAGGAGGCAGGAAAGGCATCTGGGTTTCAGGGGACATGTCCCACCAAGGCAAGGAGCAGGAGGGACCAGACAACAGCCAGGGGGCAGGGCGAGGAGGGTCGAGAGGGCATGGGCCAAGGTTTCATGGCCTTACACCCTAAAGGCCGTCCTCCCTCGGCAGAAAACATGATCCGGTACACAGGCAGCCCCGACAGCCTCCGCTCGCGGACACCCATGATCACGCCCGACCTGGAGAGTGGCATAAAGTTGTGGCACCTGGTCAAGAATCATGAGCACGGAGACCAGAAGGAGGGCGACCGTGGCAGCAAAATGGTGTCTGAGATCTACCTGACGCGGCTCCTGGCCACCAAGGTATTGGCGGGAGCAGGGGTGGGCACCCATGGGATCCAGGTGGGGCAGCCTCAGAACACAGACATGCCAGAGCAGGCAAGACCCAGCATTTATGCTGGAACCACTCTATCACACCCCCCCCACCCCTGCCAGGCACTGCCCATCAGCTCCAGCACTGACCCTCAGAATCCTTCTCAACCCAGCACTTCCCATCAGCCCCAGCACCAATCCTCAGAACCCTCCCCACCCCAGCACTGCCCATTCAGTCCCAGCACCAACCCTCAGAAACCTCCCCAACCCAGCACTGCCCATCATCCCCAGCACCGACCCTCAGAATCCTTCTCAACCCAGTGCTCCTTGCAATCCCCAACACCACCATCTGTGCTGCTGTACGATCTGAACTTTTGTTTCTATTCCCACCTCTATTCCCTTTCTCACACACCAAGACATTAGCTGCCTCTTCCCGTCCTTCAGCCATGCCTCATGGCAGAGTGACTTCTTCTTCCCTGGGGCTCATGCATGCACTCACATGGTGGGTTTGGAGCCTGGTGAGCCACCTCCCATGCCCCGTTCCTAGCTCTGGTCCTGGGGCCGTCACACACCTGTAGCTCGGGTCTTCCACCCCAAGACTGGGCTCAGTTCGGCTCCCCACAGAGGCTCACCTTGTGCACTCACAAGGCTTTGTGAGACATACTGGGGTGACCACCAGAGGGTCTGGGACTGCCCCCACACTGCTGGCAGGGGAGCCTCGCTGGGGTCCAGCTCTTGGTGCTGGGGCTGTTCTCACTGCGCTATTAAGGACAGACAGAGGGAAAACATGACTCGGGACATGGACTCGGCCGGCCTCCCGCAGTTGGGCTGCAAGACAGGTGTAGACCCGTCCCGGAGCGTGGAGCGTGCCTTGAGCCGTGCGCACACGCCCCACTCTCAGGGCACGCTGCAGAAGTTCGTGGACGACCTCTTCGAGACCATCTTCAGCACGGCACACCGGGGCTCAGCCCTGCCCCTGGCCATCAAGTACATGTTTGACTTCCTGGACGAGCAGGCCGACATGCACGGCATCCACGACCCGCACGTTCGTCACACCTGGAAGAGCAACTGGTGAGTGGAGGGCAGCGGGGCGCCGCGGAGGGGCCGTGACCCCACCCAGCCCGAGGGGTGGCTTTCGGGACAAGGGCTGGCCAGGTCCCTGTCGTGGGCAAGGCCTCCACTCGCTTTCTGCCTTCCCGCCCCTCCTCCTCAATATGCCTGCTCCCCTCCACTCCCTCTAGTCAAATCTGTCTCCCCTCTTTCTTTCCTATCCTTTAGTCAGTTAACAAACATTTATGGACCCAGCTAAAGAAGCACAAAAAAATATGCTCAATGTCATGACCAGGGCACTCTCCCATCCAGGTACCTCATGGTGACTGACGCCAGGCTAGACACAGAGGCTCACAGGCCAGTCAGATGTGGCCCCTGCCCTCAGGGAGCTGACAGGCAGGGGCATGAGGCAAGGAAGCTGCCGTCTGGGCAGACGGATGCTGTGACGGGGGACGTGTCGTGGCAGCTGGATTGCAGAAGGGCAGCATCTGAGGGTGACTCCCAAGCAGGGTTTTGAAGTACTCCTAGGAGTCCTCTGGGTGAACAAGGAGCATTTCCAGTCTCAAGAAACGACTCTCTTCTCTCCCCACGGACTGCCTTTCCAAGCTCCATGTGGGGAAGCGACCTGCCCTCCCCGCTCTGTCTTCCTTTGCGCTGACAGGATCCCCAAGTATTCACAGGCCCTCCAGGTGTCTTCCCTGGTGTCCCCTCTCTCCTTTTCACATGGGTCACTCCCGCCCTCATCCGTGAGTAACTCGTATTCCAGGTTGAAATGGCAAGCTCAGACATCAGTGTCCAGCACTTGGACAGCGCCGCACACCTTGGTGGCTCAGGGAACAAGGGTGAGGTGCAGGGTGGAGGGGGTGCGGCTGAACACTCCATCCGGGCAGGGCTGGCTCTCGCCCCCCTCCCCCAGGCCCATAGCTCCAGAGTGGCCACCTGCAGCTCCTAAGTGGAGCCCGGCACAAGTCATCCTCTCAGGTCATTCTTCCGAGGCTGTGAGGGCCTGCTGCCTGGCACCTACACCTGCCAGGACTGGCAAGGCACTAGGGCACAGCCAGTCACCGTGGCAGTCAGCCCCGGGCCTAAGCAGTGCACAGAGGAAGGTGGATGTCAGGCTGTGGTAGCACAGCTTCCCTTGAGGTCACACACTCTGGCTCCTCTCCTTCACCCAGGACGAGGCTGTCTCTGCTGAAAGTGGCAACCCGGCAGGACTGAGAGCCGTGGGGCTTCCTCCCACCCCGGCTCTTGGTGAGAGGAGGCCTCCCACGTAGGGTTCTTCCAAGCTTTCTAAGACTGATCTGGATTCCTCACTCGCTGCGGGAATGCCAAGTGAGGTGATTTCCCCCTTTGAAAGTTCCGCAGGGTCCGGTCCTGCCCAGTGCCTGCCTCCAGGTAAGGCACGTTGAGCTCCCCCATCTCCTTGGTGCTACCTTCGGAGCTCTCCTGTGGGCCAGCTGACCCCATCTGCTTTGGCCACTGAGTCTTTCTACTTACACCCCAGTGGGTGTCTGCAGTCTTCCCCAGACCTTCTCTTGGTCCTGGCTGGGGAGGGGGGTGGGTCTCTCCGAGTTATTTCTACATGCACTTAGTAGCCCATTATGGAAGTGTCACCTACAGTGGTGTCCAAACCATGTGTTTTCAGCCCACCCCTCCTGCCGGGGTAAGGCCATCATATCCTTGGGATAGAACCAAGTTTCCCTCTGATGCCAGCTCTTCCAAGCTCTCAGGTGTTTTCGCAAAGAGCGTCAGGTCCATGTGAGGAAACCCCATGAGAAGACAGCCAAGCTGAGCTCAAGTTCTCCCATCCAAGGACACTTCTCCTGACCCTGACCTGATCTGGGGCCACCCTGGGCAAGAGACAGCTAGTCTGGGAACTTTAATATCTGCACATGGACTTGGAGCTAATTGGCCTTGATTGGAAAGAGATCATCTTTTAATTCCTGGCCCAAGGTGTAACCCACCCTCTTCCCACCCCCTTCTCCCCAGTTTCCTTCCTTTCCTCTTCTAAATAAACCTCCTGCTCATTTAGCCTGAGTGGCTGCAATCAACCAGATATTAGTGCCAGCTCTAATGGCAATAATATGCTCATATTTCATCAGGCAGGAGACTTGGTGGGTGCCCATCACCACAGCCTGTTTGGGAAGGGGAAGCGTGGGTGACAGACAGCAATGTCATGAGCGTGTCCTCCCAGGGTCCCTGTTCTGGGTGGGACTTCTGGAAAAATAGGACAATGTGCAGAGATGTCATGTGCTGAGAGTCATGCGTCCTTGGTTCAGGGCTCTGCTCCCAGCGTCAGGAAGGTTGCACCACTGGCGTGGACTCGCTCTCATCTGAGCATCATGACTCTCTGAGCTGTCCCTGGGTGCCACCCCACGACTCTCTACTGTGAACTTCCAGTGATGAGGCAGATGCCACCAAGCATCGTCAGACCCCAGCGCTGCTTGCTGCATCTTCGTTGGGTATCGGCAGCCCTGAGTGTTGGATCTTCCTGTATTGAAGAAGAGAAATGCAATACTCACTCTTGAAATAATGCAGTTCAGAGAGTTTCAGTTCTAAGCGGCAAGCCGAACCCAGAGCAAACGTGACACCTCTTACTCACACAAATATGCATCAGGGGGTAATAGGAGGCAGCAGGGAGGCCACGTGTGACCCTCTGTGGGGTGTGCGTGGTGACCACCAGCAGGCAGGGCGGCGCCCTGGGGTCCTTTCTAGCAACAACTTCCATTCCGTTCCAGACCACCCTATAGTTTCCCTGATGCTGATTCCCTGCCTGCAGCCTGTCCTCCATCCCCTCCTGGCCCCACCCCCACTCCAGGGCCTGTTTTGAAACTCCAACTTTCCAGCATCCTTTCTGGGTAGACTCGCTTTCCTTCTGCCTTGGTCCCACGTGGAACCCTGCACTTTCTCTGGCTCCATCACCCGCAGTTCTTCAGCCATGGACTACACATCTGTCTCCCCATGAACCCACCAGAGCATACTCACCACTATATCTCTAGTCATGAGCATGGTCCCAGCAGGCCATGGGTGCTGACTCGGGCAGACAAGGGAGTCGAGGATGGGTTTTTCAGCGTGCCAGCGTAGAGAACCAGTTGGCTGCCCAGTAGCTCAGCTCAGCACCTTCGCCGTGCAGGGATGAGGACAGCCAGGGAGGATAGGTGTGAATCCTGCCTTGATACACAGCGGATGGCAGAAAGTCAGATAGGAAGCACCATTTCTAGGCTATTCCTTAAAGTTTCCAGTCAGATGCAAAGGGGGAAGACAGCAGAATAGAGTCAAATTCATGTTATAGCACACATCATGGCCCCTCTTCTGCAAGGGGAAGGCACGAGCCCTACAGTCAGTGGGCACCCAGTCCTCCCCAGGCCCTGCTGAGGGTGTCTCCGCATGTGATATTCAGCCCTGCTCTTCCTCAGTTTCCCAAGAGGCAAATCGGGGCCCTGCAGACTTGCCCCTGTCCAGTCTCCAGCACAGAGATGCTGCCCAGCTCCCAGCCTTCTCTTCTCTGGAGGCCTCTCCCACTCTACTGTGGCCTTGCTGTGGCCCCAAGCCCCCTGACCGTCGGCCTCTTCCCCCACAGCCTGCCTCTGCGGTTTTGGGTCAACATGATCAAGAACCCGCAGTTTGTGTTTGACATCCACAAGAACAGCATCACGGATGCCTGCCTGTCGGTGGTGGCCCAGACCTTCATGGACTCATGCTCCACATCCGAGCACCGACTGGGCAAAGACTCGCCCTCCAACAAGCTGCTCTATGCCAAGGACATCCCCAGCTATAAGAACTGGGTGGAGAGGTGAGTGCCTCTGGGGCAGGGGGCATGAGGGACGCCAAGTTGGGGTCTCCTCTTGGAGCCGGCATCTTCCTCTGAAAGATCCCCTTTCCCTCAGCAAGGGGCTGATGCTTCCAGATGAGTTGTTCACAGTGCCTGACCTGACCAGGGTGACAGGCACACCCCACATCCAGGGGGTCGCATCCACAGAAGCAGGAACAGGGACTCTATGCTCTGCTCCCTGTGTGGCAGGCCTGGATCTTAGCGGTTGAAATGCCTTCTAGGCCCAGGAAGGAGATGGGATTCCTGACTCTCATCCCCCCCAACAATAAACACATCAATACAAGTCGTGATTGTGGCCGGGCGCAGCGGCTGAAGCCTGTCATCCCAGCACTTTGGGAGGCTGAGGAGAGAGGATTGCCTGAGCCCGGGTGTTCGAGACCAGCCAGGGCAACTTGGCGAGACCTCATCTCTTAATAAATTTAGAAATTAACTGGGTGGGGTAGCATGTGCCTGTGGTTCCAGCTATTTGGAAGGCTGAGGCGGGAGGATTGCCTGAGCCCAGCAGGTCAAGGCTGTTACTTCACTCCCACCTGGGTGATAGAGTGAGACTCCAACTCGAAACAAACAAACAAACAAACAAAAAACAAACAAACAAAAACCCTGTGATCCTAAGATTTCCAGAGACCAAATCTTGCTGCAGCAAGGCTGGAGGCCCTGCCCCCTGTATGAAGGTGCACCTGTGAGCTGCCGAGCTGGGCTGGTCCCACGGCAGCGCAGACTCTTGGATGAGGACAGGTGTGAATCTAGCCACGATGCACAGCGGATGGCAGAGAGTCAGAGGGACGTGGTGGCTTGTCTGGGCCACAGCAGCCCCCATGCCAAGCACCCGAGCAAAGCTGTGGCTGGAGTTTTGTCCATGTGCTCATCACAGTGACCCCAACTGCAAGAGGACAGCCATTGTTAGCCAGCCACTCTGGTGCCCACAAAGGTGACACGCCATATTCACAGCATGGCTGAGTCATCTGCCCGGGATGATCTAAGCGGCCAAGATGCAGCTAGATCCCAGTCCTGTTAGGACTCCCAAAACTCGACTCGACTGTGATCATTCAGACGGGCCCCCTGCCCTCCTGTGGGTTGCCTCCATGTGACCTAAGGAGGGTGCTCCTTCTTACGGGAGGGCATAGCCCACACCAAGGTGTGTGGTTTTCTGAGTAATGAACAAGTTGTCAACCCTGGCTCACCCTCTCATCTTAGCACCTGTGTGCACAACATGCACAACTCTACATGGCAGTCCCCTTTCCAGACTCCCTTTCTCTTTCTTCCAAGTACCTTTCAGAAGAAAGCCTAGATGGGCTCTCAGGTTTGATACTTTTTTGAAGAGTAAAAGAGACTGAAATGTTTCTTGACTCCACGACTGAAGGCAAAATGAACTGTATCAAACCGCCCATGGCAGAGAGACAGTCTCCATCTTTATACTTGGAAATTGTCTTCCCCAGCATAGAGAAAATGACTGAGAGGGAGTGGAGTCTGCCGTCTCTGGGAGATAGTTTCACTAAAAGGTTTAGTTTCACTAAAAGGTCCCATCCCCTCTGTTCTTTGATACCTCCTCTGCCTTCCCGCCGGTGCACGTAGCAGACATGCTCCCTCGGCAGTCAGGGAGAGAGCTGACTCTTTTGTCCTGTTTCTGATTATGTCTGAGTCACCAAGAGAGCCTCTCACCTCCCGCTATGCAGCCAAGGCTCATCCTCCCGACAAGAGAGATGCCAGGAGCAGGCCCCCCCATGGACCGCCGGCTCTTCAGCACAGAGAGGCAAAGGGCAGCTGCTGGTCCACCAGCGTGGACACAGCATCCACGATGGAGCCGCGAGGGAGGGGACTAGGTGCCTCTCTGAGGCATCCACAGAGAGGACACTTCCCGGAGCACGCTGGCCAGTCGGAGGCAGGACTGCTGCTGTGCCGGCTGTCGGCCTTTTGCCTCTCTTCTGCATGGTGCTGTGAGATTCATACCCAGCTGCAGCTGCGAGCCCCAAGTGAGCCCCATCCGGGGGATTATTTTTAGGAGTGATGTGATGGTTTCTGTGGAACACGCCCTGGGTCCAAGGCAAGGCTGGTCTCCCACCTCCCCATCCAGGGGTGCTGGCAGCCTGCAGTTCAGAAGGACAATGGCGAGCACTCGCTTCTCATGGCCAGGGCTCACCCACCTCTGAATTTGTTGCCTGCCACTGTGAGCATGTGGATGGCCTGCCCAGGACGGTGACTCGGGCTGTGGCGTGTGACCTACACACACGTGGGAAGTCATCAGCACTGTCATGGAAAAACACAGGGTGACCCCGGCTGCCCCTCTTCTGGGTTCAGGAGGCCTCACTCATTCTGTGGGTTGAGCAGCATTGGTGATTCTGTCAGCACTTGGGGTAGCTTGTGTCTCCTAGGAGGTCGTTATCTACCTGTCCTCCCAACCATTCTTCCATCATCCTCCCACTCGTCCATCCACCATTGTCCCAATAATCTCTCACCACTCTCCTACCCATCCTCCCACCCATTCTCCTGCCATCCCCCATCATCCTCCCGCCATCCTCCCCGCTTCCTTTTACCCATCCTGCCATCCATCTTTTTGCCATCCCCCACCATCCCCACCCCCCTGTCATCCTCCCGCTATCCCCCTTCCCACCATTCTCTCGCCATCCTCCCACCATCCCCCCCGCCATCTTCCTGCTCATCCTCTTACCTGTCCTGCCATCCATCTTTTCCCACTAACCTCCCACTGATCCATCCACCCATCTTTCATGCTTCCATTCATCCTCCCTCCCATTCTCCCACCCATGCTTCCACCTATCATCTTGCCCACGTGCCCTTCTGTCTTCCTGCCCGTCCTCCCATCCCATTCCTGCCTCTATATACCTTACAAAGCATGTGGCTTGTGGCCCTGCTGTGGACTCCCTGTCTGCCCTGCCTCCATCTAAGGATTTGGTCTTTTGGCAGTGAACCAAGTCTAGAGAAAGAGAGAAGGGCATCTTGGATTTCCGTGGACAATTACTGCTACGCTCATCCTGCAGAGCGAAACTCCACAGTGTGGTCACCATGAAGTGGTGTGTCATGATCGGTTGCAGTTTCTATCTCATTACCTAGAGCAGCGCATTTGCATACTTCAGTAGCGATTTCCTCTGAGTTTTACTTGGAGGAGCTTCAAGGTCACCCCTGCAGCAGCACCGGCCTCACTCACTGCCATCAGTCTGCTCTCCAGGTGGGGTGTGAGAGGAGTCGCAGCAGCCACCGGGATCTGGACAGGGTACGCACACACCAAGTGCCATCCATCACGTGTGTCAAGGCACAAAGGAGGTTAAGGATTTTCAACAGTCAGATATGCCTCGTAGGGAAACCATCCAGTCAAACGTGTAAAGTTGACAGCTCACCCTGGGAGCAATACCAGAGGGGAGGGGTAGACATGTCATTAACATATTCATCAACCTCCAGGCCAAACGTGTATGGGATCCATCATGGGAGTATGGGGGACTTGGGATATGCTGGGCTTGATCCCTCCCCTGGTAACCTCATGGTCAAGGCGGCCACACAGATGAAGACTCAGCAGGCCCCAGGAGCTGTCCCAGTGGGATGCTTAGGGCAGGAGGCCTCATTCTGCAAGGCTTGGAGAGACCACCCAGGGGTTCACAGAGGAAGAGACATGGGTGCAGGGCCATGAGCGGCAAGCGGTGGGGCTAGCAGAACGTCTGTCTGGGAATGTCTCTGTGTCTGCATCTTACTTCCTTTAGGTGTGTGGAGGGATGCCAACACTTTGTTCCCTTCAAAGAGTATCAGACTCTGGGGATCTTCTTCCCAATCACCAGAGATCCTGGAGGCAGAAGTGAGGTGCTCCCCACCACGCTCTGGACCCTGGAGTTCTGCCAGCATTCTCCACACCATAGAAGCCCTAGGGGGCTCCTAGGAGGTCTTTATCTACCTGTAAGCGTGAGACCCTGTAGATGGCCAGCAGAGGAAGATCCACTCTCTGGGGCCTTGACAGAGGATGGGTGTCAGAACCCTAGGTGTGGCCTCCTAGGTATGAGCAGCTCAGCCGGGAGAGCTGAGGAGGGCTGGTGATGGGACCAAGTTCCTCTCAGCAGGCCAGGCCTAGGCCCATGTCAGGGAGGACTAGGGGACTCTCAGAGCACCGGTCCCTTCTGAAGACACACTCTCTCCAGGCAGAACTCCCATGGGAGCAAGTTCAAGAGCAGGGGCCAGGCTGACCTCTCCCTTCCTCCCTGCACAGCCAGCTGATGAGACGCTGTGTGAAGTTCATTAGCAGGGGTTAACTGCATTCTTCACCGCTGATAATGCTTCTCAGCAGAGGAGCCCAGGACGGAGGCCAGCACAGCAAGAGTGAGAAGAAAGCAATGGTACCCAGCAGAGGGAGCAACACACGGGGCCACAGTTAGGTTTAGGATGCTGGCTAGGAGGTGGGGAAGGCAGAGCCCTGGAGGGGTGAAGGAAGGCAGCATCAGCACTCTCTAGCACTAGGCAGGGCTGGTATCAAAACGGGAGGATGTCAGCAGGACTTGAACGCCCACCATCGAGGGACTTGGGTTGTCCCCAGCCACTCAGCTCAGCTGGGTTTGAACTTGCCGAAGATGATGTCATGCAGTTGACCCATGTGCCTAGCCACAGGTATGCACTGGGCCCACCTGGCCTCCTTAATGCAGAGGTGTAGGAAAGAGACCAGACCGATCTCGCTGTGAGAGCAAATGATACATCCAGGGGAGGACTCTCATCCATTCCTTCTATGTGAGGTCAGAACCTGCCCTCGCCCACTCCACTCTCACCCTTTCTCCCTTGCCTTTCTTTCTCACACATACTAGCAAACTTTCTAAATATTCCCTTTGGAGAAATGGACTGGGCTTTAAGTGTCCAGCCATTGTGAAGGCACAGAGTGCTGGGTGTCTGTTGTTTCCATGGGGGATGGGTTCCTTCATTATGGAGACAGCGGTCCCTAACCTGGACTCCCTAATACCCCAGGGACTATAAATGCAGCAATAGGAGACCTGGCACCGTCGGCAAAAAGCCTCACAGAACCATCCACCTGCACGAAGGATTTCATGGCAGTCAACAGAAATGGCAGGCGTCTCTGCCTCTGATGACAGTTATGGACTCTCCATGGGAGCCTGGGTTTTCTATCCTGGCCAGAATCTCTGTCGACAGGTGACAGAGTACACCTGTCTGGAGGAAGCTTTGGACCCAGCTGTGTTCCAGTTTTTTTTTTGTTTTTTTTTGAGCCAGCTGCTGGCCATGGTACCGAACGAGGTCATTTGCTCATGGCTGTCCTGTGAGGATAACCCTGGTCTGGCAGGTGTGGGATCCCAGAGGGGACGATGACACAAATCTCCTTGGGAAAGGCAAGGTGGGGAGCCGCCACTGAGACCTCTGGTCTCCCACCATAAAGTGTAACACCAGCATTTACTGCCTTCCAGAAAGAGCAGCAATGATTTGAGTCTCTTGCTGGAACATTATACCTGGAATGTCATTAAGTTCCTCAGAGCCCTGCGTGCTGAGATACCTCAGGAGGTGTTTTGGGTGTGGCCTGGGTCTGGGAGAGAGCAGGCTCTTCTGCTGATGAAGCAAAGGAACCATGTTGAGACCGGACAGGGACTGAGGCCCCGATGGCTCTGGAAACAGGAAGGGGTGGGGATGGAGGAAGGTTGTGAAGAGTGGAGGTACAAATGGAACCGGGGTCAGGGCGGCCACGTTCGAGCACCCGGCTGTATTGAGAAAGGCCACATTGCTAGGCCCTCATCCTTGTTGCCTGTCTCAGCAGTGTGACACGGGCCAGGACATCTTGCCGGGCAAAATGCCATGGGTTCAGTGAGGCAGTTTTCACAGCATCCAGTGTGGGCCACTGGTGTCCCTTCTGACCAGCCCCTTCCCTTTCCAGAGAGCACAGGTCTCTTCTCCCTCCCTTGGTCTGCCATCCCTGCATGGCTGTGGCCCAGAACAGGGCAGCTGTCCGGCCCTCACCAGCCCAGAGTACTCTGGCAGCAAACTGAGCCATCGTCCCATGCAGGCCCTGGACTGATGGCAGGGGCCACGCAGGGAGGCACCTCTACCAGCTTTTGCCTAGCTCCTGGGCACCCACAGGGACAGGAGGAGGGCAAGAAGCAACAGGACTGACGCATTCCATTGGAGCAGTGAGGGAGAGACGCAGGACAGGGGTGTGGGGTGAGACTGCTCCGAGCCTCTGATGGAGCCTTGAATTCAGGCACTCAGGGCCCATCCCTCTCACCAGCACTTACACGGCTCTGCCACTCCTTACACTCGGTGCCCCCTTGCCTCGCCCCAGACCCCACCCTGAAGACTACCCCCCCTCCTCCCAGCATGCTTCCTCCAGTGTGGCAGCCACAGGGAGTTCATGTGGACTGCACTGAGCCTTGCAGCCTCCTGGGTCTGTTGACACCTCCCTTTCTTTGTCGTGCAGTCCACTGGCCCACAAGTGTATAGGAAAGGGTGACAAGCGGCTGTCTTTCGGGCACCAAGGCCTTTCGGCTCTTCATTAGGAAACGCCACTATTCCCCTCTGGCAGAGGAGTTAGAGCTTGGTGCATAAAATGTCAGATTGCAGAAATTAAAAATGTAAATGCTGGCATCTAATTAACCAGTTGACAGCAGTGCACAGCTGCAAGTGACAGTGACTGATTGCCTTCTGCCAGTCTCTCTCCCAAACAGCCCCTGCTCCGACCCTCCCGTTTAGCCCCCAGAGAACAGAAGACATTAGGGAGGAGCCTTCGGGCCCTGCTGGAAGGGACCTCTTGTGTCTGTGGGCGGGAGCACTAGAGGAACTGAGACAGTCTGGACCACTCTGAGCGGTCGCTGGGAGCCCAGGAGTGTGTGAGGTGGGGCCCCTGTGACTCCTGGATGTTTTCCCATCTACCCTCTGACAATAGCGTAGGCACCCCCGTGTGTGTGCCCCTTGCCTCAGGGCCACAGAGGGCTCTACTGGGCCAGACCCCAAAGCCCAGGTGGGAGAGCAGCCACCGTGGTCCCCAGGTGGTCCCAGCACAGGCATTCACTACCTGGAGCACAAGTCAGGCCCCAGACAGTGCTGGGGGTTTCCCCTCCTCTCAGCTCCACATACAGGACTCCAGCTTTTTCCCACACCCCCCGCAGGTATTACTCAGACATCGGGAAGATGCCGGCCATCAGCGACCAAGACATGAATGCGTATCTGGCCGAGCAGTCCCGGATGCACATGAACGAGTTCAACACCATGAGTGCGCTCTCCGAGATCTTCTCCTACGTGGGCAAATACAGCGAGGAGGTGAGCCCATCCCGCTCAAGCCATTGGGAGGAGGGGGCCTAGGCCAGGGGCAGCCCTGCAAGCTCATGTACAGGAGCACCCCGTGCACGCCCCCTTCTGTGCTGGGATAGCTACCACCAGTACCTGGGGCTGGGCTTCAGACACGACCGCTAAAAGAACCCCATTCCATCAGCCCTGCACAAATCCCTGTTTTTCACAGATGTATGAAGCCATATCTGCTTCTTTCTCTATAGATGCTGCCTTCTTTCTGGCCAGTACAAAGGGCCTATGAGGGTGTTCTTGGCTATGCAGGCTTAGAGCACTGGGCTCGGGGTCCAGTCCCCTGCAGATAGCAGCAGGGCCACCTCCTCTGAGTGTAAGGGGAGAGAGGAGCTGGGGACAGCACCCCAGGTTCCCTGCTTCCTCGCGGCCTCAGCACTCAGGGAGTGTAAGGGTACCCCAGGGTAAAGAGGCAGCCCTAGCGGGCCATGGACAGCGTCACTCTGTGACCCTCAAGTCAAGGGACAATGAAACCAGAGTCAGCGGTGAGTCCCTTAGGGAAGGACCCCAGATGCCAGTCTGTAGATGCAGGGCAAAGATTCCACCCATCGGTGGCAACGTGATAGAGAATAAGGGTGATGTGGAGTGCCATGTGGAGTTGTAATGGCCTCATCTTGGAGAGGACTGTCTCTTGGTCTAGCGGTACACTCCTGGTGTCAAAATGTTCCTTCTTTATGAAGTGACGGTGCCCATGTACCATGGTTCGCTGCCAGCTCAGAGGTTGGCCAGCTCAATCCTGGTCTTCCCACTTAAAGGTGCATTAATTGGCTCGTGAAATCCAAAGCACCAGGAGCCTCCCTTGAGCCTTCAGCCTCCTCTTAGCCTCCTCACCCTCCCCTCCCCTTAGATCCCAGAACCAGAAAATGCCCCCTGTCTGCCCAGTGTCTCTTGTGGACAAGGCCTTGTGCTAAGGGTGTGGTGCTCGCAGATTTTTTTTAATTAACTGAAATATTTATTCATTCACTCATGAGTAAATTGTGGAATAAGGATTATATTCATAATACAAACAGGACAATATTAATGTGCTGCCAAAGATATCATTGAAAAACTTTTTAAATTTTTATTTTATTTTAAAGATGTGGGGTATAATTCAGGTTAAAGTATACAAATGATCATTGTACAGGGACAGTTTGGGCCTCCCTTTTGTCCTCACTTTACCTGGTTTGAGATCAGGTTCCCTTACTGATGAAGTGTGCCTCCCCCCCAATTCACAGATGGTATCCAACTTTTCCTTTCCCCAGAGGTAGATGAGTCACTGCTGCATTTTACAGATGAGGAAACTGAGGGTCAGAGAGGTGACGTTTTGTCCCAGGTCACCCAGCTGGAAACCAGCAAAACTTCACTCAATTTCGCATCTGCTGAGCCTGAGTCGAATTCTGACACATTTTCCATCATGTGGCACAATTCCGGCTGCCCTTGTCTTCCACCAACTGCCTGCCCTCAGAACAGGCTCTGGTGGACGTCATCCACTGAATCGGATCAGGAGGGCCTACGGCTTTGCTCTTCTAGGGATACTTGTGTTTCAATAGGCAAAGTTAAACCAAATGATTTTCTAAGTGTGGAATTTTAGACCTCAGGAGCAAGTGGGAAGGTTTCCTTTTTGGGGAAGAAGGCGTGGGGTGTCTTAATATCTGTGAAATCACATTCCTATTCATCCCTGAGTGCCACACTTTTCCATTGGACGTGGAACTGTCTGCTGCTGTCTGACCTGCAAGTCCCTGTAGCATCCTGGCACAGGCATCTTCAACAAAGCTTCTGCCCTGGCAGCCAAAATTCACGGGCGGTGCAGACATGCTGCTATGTGTACTGGTGTCCTGCACTCACTGCCTTGTAGGTGCCCACATGCCACAACCCAGGCCTAAGTGCCACCCTCCTCCTCACCCGTGCCTCCCAGGCTGGTAACTCACCCAGCCAAGTGACGCATGCCTCTGCAGGGGCCTGTGTCTTCCCAGCATTTGACCATGTCTGTGCTGTCTGTGTGCCCCCCGAGAACACAGTCGTACACATGTGCACTAGTAACCTCCCTGTCTCGGCCCTTCCACAGATCCTTGGACCTCTGGACCACGATGACCAGTGTGGGAAGCAGAAATTGGCCTACAAACTAGAGCAAGTCATAACCCTCATGAGCTTAGACAGCTGAGAACTGTCCTTCCAGGGCTGCCCTGGGGGGGACATACCAAGCCGTGCCTCAGTCTAGATCATCTTTACCAAGTGCAAGTTCCGACTGGCATCAGCAGCATCCCCTGAACAGTGCTGTCTCTCCCTCTCCCACCTCTCTGCCTCTTTCTGTTTCTCCTTCCTTCCTGGCTCTCTTCTCTTCCAGTTCCTCTGCCAGCACAAGTGGACCAAGCCACTGACCCTCAGTGGATCCAGGGATGGCCAGGCTCACGGCAAAGAAGCCAACCAGAGGCTGTCAGAGGGGCTCTCTCCCAGCTGCTTCTGACTCCACGTGTATGTAGCAGGGCCCAGATAAGGATGAAGAACCAGGGACAGAGGAGCTTTCTGTGCTGTGACTACACCTTCCACATGAGGACCGCCTACTTTGGCCCAAACCTTGGCCTCGGAAAGAGGCAATGAGCTCAGTCTTCTCCTCACTGGGAAGGCACTGCTTAGCTCTCTTCCACAATTCCATCTCCAGTGGTTGGCCAGTGGTGAGAAGAAAGCCCACACCCCCTGCGGAGCCACTGGGAGCTGCTCCTGGGGCTGCCTCTCCCCTGCTGGTCTGTGTCCAGAGGCCTCCTGTCCCCTTCCAAGTGTCCAGAGAGAACTGTCTGCCCAAACCCCACCCCTGGGGAAAGCCAGACAGGAGAAAGAGTAGCAGTGACTTTCCACCACAGAGATGATCCTAACCTTCTGCTCTGGCTCCTGGCGGCAGAAATGTAACGTGGAAAGAGAGAAAAGGAAAGAGTCACACCTATCCTGGAAGCAGAATTCTCTGTTTTCCATTCACCCCAAATGCAAATGCATCATGCCCACAGTCCTGGGTCCAGTCTCTTGCCAGAGCCCTGAGTGCTGTCTAGAAAAAGCATCTGTCTCCACCCTCCCTGTTATCCTTCACCAAGGGCCAGCATGAAATGCAGAGTGCGTCCAGGGGCTTCTACCTCCAGCTGTCTCCATGGCTCCACCCCTCCACGCTTCCTGAGAACTCCCGTGAAGGCCCGGGCCGACAGCCTGGCCCCTGCTCCCTGTCAGAATCTGGTGCCATTGTCATGCTGGTGATGATGTCACTGGGCTGTCCACACCTCCTCGGGAAAGGTCTCAGCATCTCAGCTGTCTCAGTCATTCTCCTTCCTCGTCTCTTCATCCGTCATCATCAAAAGAAGCTGACTCAAGCTCAGCCTCATGGAGACAACCACCATGCCAGCCAGCATCAGTCCCCAGCACATCAGATCCGGAGGACCTGAATTGTCGAGCAGATGGGCCTGAATGGATGTGGGAAGAGAGACATGTAATCCAGGCCCTGGCATCCATCTCTCCATCCGTCCTTCCATCTATGGACGCACCTTCTAGCAGGCAGGCAAATACATGCTCAGAAATGGATGCAGGCAAGCAGGGGCTCTGGTGAGAGACGGCCTGACAGAAGGCCGTAGGAAACTGCCATCTTCAAGAGACCTTAGGCGCCATCTGGCTCAGTGTCTCCTGGCAGTGCTATTCCGGAGCTATACCACGTGGGAGACCTGGGGAAGCATCCTCGAAAGGAAGCCTGAAGCCCAGGAGTCCACGGTCTCGCCTTCACTCCCCAGCATCAGAATTTGCTCCTTGTCATTCACCCAGAATGAGCCTGCCTTGGGGAAGGAGCAGCGCCATTTCCAGCCAAGTCCACGAGCATTCTGTACTTTTGAGAACACTCACCCCTTTGGATATGAATTCATGCGCGTGTGTGTGGATGCATGTGCACGCATGAGTGTGTGCGTGCATGCATGCATGTGTGTGTGTG
>CAUYQG010214959.1:0-15648 GCA_963574415.1 Tarsius wallacei | reverse complement strand
TGAGGTGAGTGGGTTGCCTGGGCCCGCGGGTTCGAGACCCGCCTGGGCAACTTGGCGAGACCTCATCTCTACAATAAATCAAAAAATCAGCCGGGCATGGTAGCGCGTGCCTGTAATTCCGGCTACTCGGAAGGCTGAGGCGGAAGGATCTCCGGAGCCCAGTAGGTCGAGGCTGCGGTGGCCGACTGCACTCCAGTCTGGGCGACAGAGGGAGACTCCAACTCAAAAAAAAAAAAAAAAAAAAAAAAAGGAATACTTTCATTCTCATTTTTGTAAGTTTCTTCTCTGATCTTTCCACCCCCTCCAAAGGTGAAGGCCTGTGAACCAAAGCCTCGAGGGCGCAGCCACAGATGACGTGTCCCTTGAGCCAGGCGGCTGACTCCCTGAACGGACGCCTCACCTAACGATTGCTTTTAGCCCAAAAGGAGCATTTTACAACAGGACCTATTATTCCTGATAGCGCGACATCGATCGGGGATTTTCTGGCTAATGAAGGCTGGGGTAATAATTTGTGAGCGTGTGGAGAAGGCAGCCGTGATCCCTGTAGGCGGGGGCAGTGCCATCTCCCATTTCCTCTACTCAGGTGCTTGTTAAATTGATAGCTGGACCGGGCACAGTGGCTCTCGCCTGTCATCCCAGCACTTTGGGAGGCGGAGGCGAGAGGACTGCCTGAACCCACGGGTTCCAGACCCGCCTGGGCAACGTGGCGAGACCTCGTCTCCACAATAAATCAAAGAATTAGCCGGGCGTGGTGGCACGCGCCTGTAGTTCCAGCCACTCGGAAGGCTGCGGTGGAAGGAGCAACTGAGCCCACCAGGTCGAGGTTGCGGTGGCCGTGAGCTCCAGCCTGGGTGACAGGGAGACTCCCACCCCAAACCCCCCCCCCAAATGGTAGATGAGGTATAAGTGTTTCTGGAGTAAACGACACCGGGCCTGTGTCTGGGCCTGGGTTTGAATCCCTGCTCTGCCTCTGAGTTGGGAGACCTCGGGCGCCTCACCTCGGCTTTCTGAGTTTGTTCATCTGTGAAATGGGCAAGAGGTGATCAGTCATACATGTGAAAGCGCCCTGCGGTGCCTGGCACAGAGGCAGGCGCTGGACGAGCATCCGGTGAGGGGAGGAGCCGAGCGCGGAGTCGGGGGGCGCCGGGGGAGGCCTGCGTCCAGGAGGGAGGAAAGCAGGCGAGGCTCAGTCCCTCCCCTGCCGCCTGCCGTCCCAGTCCGGGCACCGTCTCGACCCCTGGCGCGAGTCGGCCCCCGCCTGAGCCTTCGCTTCCCGCGGGCGCCGCCTTGGCCCAGACGCGCCGCGGGGCTCCCTCCCCGCCGACGTCGCAAGCCGGGACCGGACATTAATGATTAACCGCCCGGTGAACGGGGCCGGCTGGCGCGCCCGGCAGTGCCCCGCGAGGGCGAGGGGAGCGGGCCCGCCCGCCGCGGCTCTCCCCGCGCCCCGCGCCGTGCCACCGCGCTGAGTCACCGCGAACCTCCCGCCCGGGGTCGCGGGGTGCGCGCCGCGAGCGGTCTGCGCTCCCACGTGCCGTCCTCAGCGCGCTGCCCATCACCGTCAGCAGGGGTCGCCCGGACGCGCCGTCGGGAAGCCGGCTGGGGTCCCGCCAAGGGGGCGGTCGGGCCGGCCTGGCTGGAGCGGTGTCAGGGTGGCGCGACGGGGCCTTCCCAAAGCCATCCCGTAATCCCTCCCCGCTGAGATGACTCGACCGGCTTAGCACGTGCCCTCTTTCCAAAGGCTGCGGGTGAGGTTATTCGGGAGGCCGGAGTCAGGAGGTGGGGAGGGTCAAGCCAGCCCTTGTCTGGAAAAGATCAGATGCGTAGCTGACAGGAAGCGTGTAACCAACGCGGTGCAAAACGTTGGTACTCCTCCTGGCCACTCGGGACCTCATGCCGTGGGAACCGCCGCACAAGAACTGGGAGTAGGTTTGGGGAGTCAGGGGCTCTCCCGGCATCCTGAGGCTGTCTCTTGTGAAGGCCACTTCAGAGGTTGAAGGCTTCTGGGAGGCCAGGAGAGCCCCCCTAGTTCTGCTGTGGGGGTCATAAGATCGCCAGTAAGACGTTGGAGAATCCCAGTATCTCTCACCTCCAAACCCCTGGGAATTCTACTTTTTAAAATTTCCTATGGCCATGAGAAGGCTACTTAACATTTAACCCGGCTCCCACCTGCCAGCAGGTCAAAGGTTGCTGCTGGCTAGCCAGGTTTCACTTTTTTTTTCTTTTTTGAGTCAGAGTCACGCTGTCACCCAGGCTGGAGTGCCTTGAGTGGCATGATCATGGCTCACTGGCAGCCTCGACCTCCTGGGCTCAGGCAGTCCTTCCACCTCAGCCTCCCAAGTAGCTGGTAAGTCCCTTACCAGCACACACTTCCATGCCCTGCTAATTTTTTGATTTTTCTTTCTTTTTGGGGGGTAGCGATAAGGTCTCACTACATATCCCAAGCTGATCTCCAGTTCCTGAGCTCTAGCAATTTTTTCTGCTTGGGCCTCCCAGAGTGCTAGGAGGACAGGCGTGAGCCAGCGCACCCAGCCAGATTTCACTTTAACTTCCTCAGATCCACTGTTGTGGTGATATAGGACAGGCTGAACCACAGTGAGGACCCCAGGGGAGGGCTCCAGAGGTGAGATAACAGCAACCAGATATAGCAGCCGGGACTGTCTGCTGACAGACTGTCTCCGCAGCCCGGACCCCCATGATGCCTGTGCCCTCCCATGGTCTGACCTCTTTGAACCCCAAGGAGTAGCTGAGTGGGTTCAGGTGGGTGACAGAGGCAGGTAGTGGACATTTGTGCAGGAACTAGGATCATGGGGATGGGAAGAACAGGGTCCTGAGCCCAGGTGGTCACTGCATACTTATTTGAAGGCACACAATTTCTTTGCCTCAGTTTCCCCATATGTCAATAGCACTAATATTAACTCTCTTGGCTGCCTCAAAGAGTTGGTATGGGTTACAAATCGTATAACAGACATTCATTCATTAATCCATTTGTTCATTAAACATTTATTATGAACTTGCCTGTAACAGGACAATCTGTCTTCTTGGTGGCAGCAGAAAAATCAAGAAAGACTTCTATGGGAGTCCCTGCCCTGGCATTGTGCACACAGGCTTAGCACCACCCTTTTGTAAACTGGTGAGTCAAGGCCTACTGGGGTGGAGCAGGGGAGGGGAAAGCAAGGTAGAGGGAGTGGAGGGATCATGGAGGAAGCAGGAAGAAGGGCCAGGCTTGCCCATATGTCCTCAGCAGGCCTGGGACCTCACGCTGTGCCCAGTTTTGTTGAGCTGGGTGTGACTTCCTAGCCCCACATCTGCCTGCCCAGCTCAGGGCCTCTTGACGCTGTCTTCTCAGGATCTTGCCTCCATCTGCTCTTACTTCCTCACCCCTAACTCACTGTCACTCTCTCTCTTCCCTGCCTTCTCTCTGCCTCAGAGAGGAGGGTTTCGGAATGGAGGAGCCTGGGAAAGCCGCTTCCAAGGCCTAGAAGGAACCACCTCACTCCTCATTTCAAGCCTTTCTAGACCTAGAGCCTTTTTCTGTGGCAGAGATGTGATCCCGAGAGCCTATACCAGCCTTGTCCGATGGTACCTTCCAGAAAGATGAGCAGCTGGGCCTGGTTGGGGGGACGGGGAGGTGGGCTTTTTTCACTTCTGAGTGTGGCATATAGCCAACCAGTCCAGGTGGTTGACATGAGCCCAGACCATGGAAGGCAGAGGTGCAGGATGAGCAAGGGAATCCAGGGAGGGTTGAGGGCAAGCCTAAACTGTTGCTCAGAGGGGTCACCATGCCATCCCTCTGACCAAGGCTGACACATCAACCTAAAGTCCCTAAACGGTCTCAACATGTTGCAGTTCTCCATCAGACTTCCCAAAGGCACAGATGTGTTTTCTCTTCATCTTACACCCATGTAAGAGGCTGGATCCCTTGAGCCCAATCAGTGCTTACTGGGCACATGCCAGCCCATGAGCCAGCCTGCAGAGAGGGGAGCAGGTCACAGGTACTCCCTGTGCCTTGAGTGGCTCTCTTAGCCAGGCTGGCCCCAAGATCTACTGGTTCTCAAGCTCGACCTCCTGGGCCTACCATGTCTGGAGAACTTCAAGGGCAATTTTCCATGCTACTCAGCAAACATTGCTCTCCTCCTCTTCATCTCCTTCCGGGACCTGCATGGACCCAGAGTCCCTCTCTTTGGATGTGAAGATGAAACTGTTGACATAAGTACGGTAGATGGCAGTTCCACAGCTGATGTGGGACCTAAGAAAGGTCCTGCTGCCCAGCTCTCCAGTCTTTCCCCAGATGGTTCCAGCCACAGGTCAGCCAGTTGGCACTGTGGGTTGAGCACCTACTGTGTGCAGAGCCAGTGCTCAGTGTGTGCTACTCACCTTTTGTTTTGCCTACTCACCATCCCTTCCCCCTTTTTCTGGCAGAAGCATTCCTGTTCTGAACCACCCGCTTGTTTCCGGTAAGCTTCTTGTAGGGCCCATTGCCAGAAGCAAGCCCCCAGCCCCGGCCTAGTCTTCAGAGAGTTTGCCCCCACCCCAATACTGGCGGGGGGGGGGAGGGTGAGGGGCATGGTGACCCCTCTGAGCAAGAGTTTAGGCTTGACCTCAACCCTCCCTGGATTCCCTTGCTCATCCTGCACCTCTGCCTTCCATGGTCTGGGTTCATGTCAACCACCTGGACTGGTTGGCTATATGCCACACCCAGAAGTGAAAGAAGCCCACCTCCCCATCCCCGCAACCAGGCCCAGCTGCTCATCTTTCTGGAAGGTACCATCGGACAAGGCTGGTATAGGGAGAGAGGGAGGAAGGAAGGAAGGAAGGAAGAAAAAAGAAAAGAAAAGCTGGAACTGCTGGTGGGCATCTCGCCACCACAAGAGAAAAGCCAGGCCAAGAAACAGAGAAAGACCAGTTCCCAGCTGGATGTGGTGGCTCACACCTGTAATCCCAGCACTTTGGGAGGCAAAGGTGAGAGGATTGCCTGAACCCAGAGATTTGAGACCAGCCTGGGAAACTTGGTGAGACCTTATCTCTACAATACATCAAAAAAAAAAAAAATTAGGCCGGGTTTGGTGGCTCAGCCTATAATCCCAGCACTTTGGGAGGCCTAGGCGAGAGGATTGCCTGAGCCTGGGGGTTTGAGACCAGTCTGGGCAACTTGGTGAAACCCCATCTGTACAATAAATCACAAAAACTAGCCGGACGTGGTGGCTTGCGTCTGTAGTTCCAGCTACTTGGAAGGCTGAGGCGGAAGGATCACCTAAGCCAAGCAGGCTGGGGCTGCAGTGGCCGTAAGCATGCCACTGCACTCCAGCCTGGGCGACAGAGTGAGACTACAACTTAAAAAAAAAAAAGAACTGTTCCTGAGGACATCCCTTGAAATTCTGTGGCCAAATTAGCCAAGCTATCTGAGCACCTACATTTCCTTTTACACCTAAATCAAGTTGGGTTTTCTGTCACGTGAAACTAGGAGTGCTGACCAAAATGGGGAAGGGAGGGTACTTGGAGAAAGAAAGAGAGGTGGCTCAACATGGTAACTTACGCCTGTAATTCCAGCACTTTGGGAAGCTGAGGCGAGTGGATTGCCTGAGGCTGTGGGTTCAAGACCATCCCAGGCAACTTGGTGAGACCTCCTCTCTACAATAAATTAAAAAATTAGCCAGGCATGGTAGCACATCACCTGTAGTTCCAGCTACTTGGAAGGCTAAGGTGGAAGGATCACCTGAGCCCAGTATGTCAAGGCTGTGGTGAGCCATGATCGTGGCACTGCACTACGGCCTAGGTGACTGAGCGAGACCCCAACCCAGGAAAAAAAAAAAGGAAGTTCACCTGTGTGCCACTCTCCATGGTCACTCTTTTTCAATGGGTCCATGGGCCCTTTAACAAAACACAGAGGGTCACCCTGGTCATAGCACTCTAGCTTATTTTTGTCCTCCCTTGACAGCACAGGGGGTCTTCTTTAGGAGCACGTAAAGGAAACTTTCAGCAGGCAAGTTTTGTGGTCGCACCATGCTCACCTGCATCCCACCACCCAGCCTCCCATCTTGTTCCAGAAAGAGGCCAAGGAGGCCATCTGTGAACGAAAAGTGGTGGTTATTCTCTATCATGTCACCGTTAGAGGAAGTCTAAAAAACAGAGCATTCATGTATTCACTTGTTCAGTAAGTAAATATTTAAGTGCCTCCTGCATGCTAGGCACTGGACTACGCGCCAGGGTATGATGAGCAGAACCAGACACACTGTCTTTACTCCTTGGAGCTTAGAGCATAGGAGTCATTCATCAAACGGAGTCATTCATCAAACACTTGCCAAACAGGTGTAAACCATGGGCCAGGACAGGTGCATAAGGGCATAACCTGAGAGGGTGTGGCCCACTCAGGAAGGCTTTCCCGAGAAAGTGAGATGTGAGCTGGAGTCTGAGGGATGAAAGGTGAGGCCTGGAGGGGAGGTGAGCACTTCAGGCAAGGCACTGCGACTGGAGATAGCATGGCAGCGATCTAAGAGAAGGTCTGTGTGACTGGAGGGGAGAAAGGGAGAGTGAGTGTCCTGTAGCAGCTAGCATGTGGCAGAGAGTGGAAGGAGCCAAATGACGCATGGCCGTGGGAGCCACATGACTAAGTTTTGTCTTTATCCTACAAACAAAGGGAAGCCACTGACATTTCTCCAGGCAGGTGTGTGTGTGTGTGTGTGTGTGTGTGTGTGGTGTGATGAGATGTGTGTTTTGTAGATATCATAGACTGCATAGTGAAGAATGGATTGGGCAGGTCCATAAGAGACTCAGGTGTAGCAGGTGATGGGTAATGCAGTAGTCAAAGTGTGAAAGGTCAGGGTAGCTTGCCATGGGGTGATGGTGATAGTTCAGGAAATGGAGAAAAGAGAATGGTACTGGAGAAGTATTTAAGATATAAAATCAGCAGATCTTGGTAAGTGATAAGAGAGAAAGACACACACACAGAGAAAGACACAGACACACACAGAGAGAGAGAGAGACTGACTCAAGGGAGACACCCGCTTTCTTCCTGGCTAGCTCAGCTGGGTGGGAGGTGTGCCACCAGTCATGGAATCAGGAAACACTGTAAGAGAACAAGCCAAGCTGAAGAGATTAAATGTTCTGTCTTAGACATGTTGAGTTGAGGAACCTTTGAGACACCTCAAAAGAGAGATATCAAGTAGGCAGTTGGATGTCTCAGTGAAGAGCTTGGAAATCATTTGTGTGAGTCATTTGCAAATCGTGTGCACTGGCCCGCGAATCAGCCAGCTGGTGTGGGTTCTGATCCCAGCTCACTGTCTTCATGGGTCAAATCACTACCTCACTCTGGGACTCAGAGTCCTCAAGTGTCCGATGAGTGGGTTGGCCCAAAACTCTGCCTGGCTCTAACATTCTCTGAATCTGTAAGCCCATAAGGATAAATATTGCCCAAATATCCCTGAATTCTTCTCAAAGCCAGGGAAAGAAGTTCCTCCACTTTGGGAGTGTTCCTGGCTCTGTTAGACTGGTCTTCGGGATGTTTTTGTTCTGACCCTGTCTTTCCTTTCTTTGCTCAGATTGTAGACCATCCTGAGGCTCCCAAAGTCCTATTCCTGGATGGGAAACCCAGACCCCTTTCCTCATTTGGAGGGCAGAAGAGAGAACCGCATATGTTGCCATGGCTCATGGCAGGCAGGTTGAGGGTCAAAAGTGTGGGCTGTGGAATGAGGGTGTTTCTTGTCAGACTTTCTGGGTGCTGTCCCCAAGGTGTTCCCTTTGCAAAATGACTCGTCTTCTTCCCTGCCCCTAGCCTGCCCTCACCTGAACTTTCTGCTCTCTGCACTCTTTCCAAAAATGTGTTACCAGGTGTCCATGCAGTGTTTGCTTATTTCACAAATGACCCAGTTCCTGGTGATGTCCCAGGTCCCATTGACCTTTCTCAGCCAGATAACTTGTGGAAGAGTGTTTTCCTGGTACTGTTTGACTGATACCCAGTCCCGCTCCTGTGTCCTGACCAAGAGCTAAGAAACATTAATTCAGGCTCATTTTTAATGACCTATCATGTGCTTGACACTGGAGATATAAAATGACCAAAACCCAATCCCAGTCCTTGAGAAACCTTCCCACCAGTGTTTTCGACATAAAATCTGAACTATTTTCTCCTAAGTTCCTTCCCACCCTCTTCACCATGTTAAAGCCTCTTTTCTGCTTACTTATTCAGCTTTTTTTTAAATTAGAAAATATAGTTTATTAGCCAGGGCCGGTGGCTCACGTCTGTAATCCCAGCACTTTGGGAGGCAGAGGCGAGAGGATTGCCTGAGCCCAGGGTTTAGAGACTGTCAGCTTGGACAACTTGGCAAGACTTCGTCTCTGCAATGAATCAAAAAAATTAACGAGGCATAGTGGTGCACATCTGTAGTTCCAGGTACTTGGAAGGCTGAGGTGGAAGGATTGCCTGAGCCCAGCAGGTAGAAGCTGTGGTGACCGTGAGCGTGCCACTGCACTCTAGCCTGGGCAACAGAGAGAGACTCCAAAAAAGAAAGAAAGAAAGAGAGGGAGGGAGGGAAAGAAACTATAGTTTATTTAGAAAGTAAATTAGAGAGAGCAAGAGGAGATTCACCTCCCCAAGGAAGGGGAGGAGGAGGAGGCCAAAGCTAGGAAACATGGCTTGGCCATAGCTCAATGAGCACATGGCCTGGCCAGAGTTTAACAAAACAATGGCCTCAGCTTTTGGGTTGTCCCAAAGATTATTAGCATCAGTAGTTGTTGTTTCCTGAGCCCTTAATTTGTATCAGTCTTGGTGGAAAGCCCTTCACATTCTTCATCACATTCTTTTCTTTTTTTTGAGGCAGCCTGTTGCCCAGTGTGGAGTATGGTGGCATCATCATGGCTCACTATAGCCTCAAACTCCTGGGCTCAAGCAATCCTCTAGCCTCATCCTTCCAAGTAGCTGGGACTACAGGTGTGTGCCACCACAGCCAGCTAATTTTTAAATTTTTTTTTGTAGAAAGGAGGTCTTGCCTTGTCACCCAGGCTGGTCCTGAACTCCTAGGCTCAAACAATTCTTCCTTTTTGACCTCCCTAAGTGCCCAGATTAAAGGTGTGAGCCACTGTGCCCGGCCCTCATCTCATTTAACCTTCCAAACACCCAGTGAAGTAGGTTCTGTATCTCCCACATCACTCTTGAGAGTCTGAAAGAGAAGTCATTTGCTTGAGTTCGAACAGCTGGGATTCAAACCCAGGTTCAGTCTGACTCAGAAACACCAGGCTCTTAGCCATTCCGCGATTGCCACCTGTGATGAGATGTTTGCATGTGTGCCAAAAAATTGGTGTTAGCCACAAAATGCCAGTGTTATTAGAAGGTAGACCCCGAGAGTGCAAGAATCTTGTCTTATTCAGCCCTCTCCTCAAACACCTAGAATGGTACCTGGCAAATACTTGTTGAATCAAGTTGAATAAATGAAACATGTTGAACCCACCACCACCAAATACAACCTGACAAAGATCAAATGCAAAGTGTTAGGCTGGGTGTGATGGCTCATGTCTATAATCACCGCTCTTTGGGAGGCTAAGACCAGAGGATCTCTTGAGAACATGAGTTCGAGACCAGCCTGGGTAACATAGTGAAACTCTCATCTCTACAAATAAATAAATAATAGCCAGGTGTGGGGGGCATGTACTGGTAGTCCCAGAGAGAGACAGGAGGCTCACTTGAGCCATGAGTTTGAGGCTGCAGAGAGCTAGAATCACACCTGGGTGACAGAGTGAGACCCAGTCTATTTAAAAAAAAAAAAAAAGCAATGTGTTAAAACATTAACATAATGAGAGTGAAACTCTAGCTGGAGGGCTAGAAGTTCCCCCTAGGTTAAAGGCTCAAAGCAATAGTTTAAGCCATTAGCAAATGGATAGCTACTTGCCTTCCTCAGGTGGGTTTGAATGCCTTCCTTTAGACCAAGGAGCCTAATTTTATACCACCACTTTCATCTACCAGTGACCTTTAATAAAGGTCAGGGTTTGTTTGGTTTTTCTTTGCTTGTTTAATTTTTTATTTTTTTGAGTCAGACTCTCACTCTGTCACCAGGCTAGAATGCAGTGACACACTCATGGCCACCACAGCCTGGACCAGCTGGGCTCAGGTGATCCCCTTCTGCCTCAGCCTTCTAAGTAGCTGGAACTACAGGCGCGCCACCACACCTGGCTACTTTTTAAATTTATTGTAGAGTTCTTGTCAAGTTGCCCAGGCACTAGGCGTGAGCTACTCTCTCTGGCCTGGGTAAGGGTTTTTTAGCAAACAATGAAGCAATTATTGTTGAGAAGAAAAGAGTAAATTGAAGTGAAGTTTATTATTCTCTAAATTTACTTTTCTGTTGAGAATTGAGGTGGTGGGTATATTCAAAGGCTTCCAACCCTTCAGGTCAAAGGCCACATTCTTCTTCCACACTAATACCATTCCTCACTACCCTCCAGTGCCCTCCTGTATCTACTGCCTCAGACGTTCTTGGGCCTCTGGGTCTTCATCCTGGCAGTCCTCTCAGTTTGAATCTCCCTTCCCTTCTGTTAGGTCACACTTCCAGCAGTGCCTCCAGAATGTTAGGTCAGGCCCACTGGGGTTGTGGGTGTCTGGTGTGCGAACCGGTGCTGCAAGAATGACGCAAAGAATTGCACAGAAGTTAGATTAGGAAATATAGTTTATTTTGAAAGTAAATTAGACAGAAAGAAAGAGGAAATTCACCTCCCCAAGATAGGGGAGGGGGCCAAAGCTTAAGAAAACATGGATTGGCCATAGTTTAGCAAGACAATGGCCACTGTCTGCTCATGGTTGAGTCCTTCTAACCCTTCCGTTTGGTGGGGGCAGGTCATTAAGGTGATTGGGTTGTGGTCTGCTCCATGGCATCACGAAGGGGAGGTAGGTGCAGGTACTGACGTCAGGTGATGAACAGCAGGCAGATGGATGGGTTAGTCACATGACTGCTGCCATGGTGGTGTGCTAGATAGGTTTTTCCTGCAAGAGACCTGTCAGACGTCTCCAATCCACAAGCTCCTTAGCAAAAAAGTGGTCTTACTATCATTTCTATGGCTTTAGCCAACTAAGGAGTGATCTTTGACTTTCCGCCTTCTGACAAGGAACCTGAAAGTTTCTTAGAGGTTATTATGCTAAACCGTGAATTGAAAGGTTGAGCTGTCCTTGTCTTGCATCTGATGGAGATTTGTCGAGGGGGTGGGGCAGGCTGCCAGGTTGGCCTGCAGTAAAATGTCTGAAAACTTCCTAAAACCTGCCTATTGGAAATGTATCTACCTATGTCTAATCTGTGCTAGATTCAAAACGTGTCAGTCTAAGCAAAAGTGGCTATGTTGAGGCAAAATGTGAACTAAATTTGTTCTAAGTTCCGCAGGGTCCCTCCTTTCACCTTCCGCTCTGCCTGAGTAAATTGATTTCATTCTTCCAATCCTAGGATGTGTTCTTGAGTGCTCCCCCCACACAGCATCTAGGGTCCTCCCTCTCTTCTGTATTCCCTATGGCACCAGCAACAGAACATAGCAGTATTTTCTTGTCTTTATAGCATATTCCACTCATTCCAGACACCCCATTTGTTTTAGTCTTAAAGTCTGACCCATGCTAGGTATCACTTAAATAGCACTGTGGTTGATTGCTTATCAACCACCTTATCAAACACAAGTAGTTGTAGAAGCATTTGTTGACTGTCTACTACAGACTTCTAATGGGCATGATTACTAAGCCCTGCAACAACCCTGCAGGGTAGGTTTGGTCACTCCTACTTTAAAGATGAGGGAAGGCAGGGCATGATGGTTTATGCCTGTAATCCCAGCACTTTGGGAGGGGGAAGCGAGAGGATTGTTTCAGCCTAGGGGTTTGAGACCAGCCCGAGCAACTTGGGGGGACCTTGTTTCTACAGTAAATCAAAAATTAGCCAGGAATAGTGGCACATGCCTGTAGTTCCAGTTACTTAGAAGACTGAGGTAGAAGAATCGCCTGAGCCCAGCAGGTTGAAGCTGTGGTAGCCGTGAGTATGCCACTTCACTCCAGCATGGGTGACAGAGTGAGACCCTGGCTCAAAAAACAAATACAGGTCAGGTGCAGTGGCTCACACCTATGATCCCAGCACTTTGGGAGGCTGAGGTGAGAGGATTGCCTGAGCCCACGGGTTCCAGACCAGCCTGGGCAACTTGGCAAGACCTCATTTCTACAATAAATTTAAAAATTAGCCAGGCGTGGTGGCACATGCCTGTAATTCCAGCCACTTGGAAAACTGAGGTGGAAGCATGAACTGAGCCCAACAGGTTGAGGTTGCGGTGGCCGTGAGTGTGCCACTGCACTCCAACCCGGGCGACAGAGTGAGACTCCAACTCATAAATAAATAAATAAATAAATAAATAATAAAGGCACATGAATGGCAAGATTGTGAGCAAACAAGACTGAAACAGAAAGAAAAAGTAGGACCTCAACAGACTGGGGTGGAGATGAATTCTTCCCAGGTGACCCAGAGTCCCTGCCCAGGGAACCTTGGGACTAGCCATCCCTGACGGCTAGAATTCAGGCACCACCCAGACCCACCCAAGAGTCAGTCCAACAGACAAAGGACCTCTGTTTTGTTGTTTTTTCTTTTGAGTCAGGATCTCACTGCTGCCCAGGCTGGAGTGCAGTGGCATGATCATGTTCACCATAGCCTCGACCTCCTGGGCACATGCAATCCTTCTGCTTTATCCTTTCCAGTGGCTGAGAATACAGGCTGATGCCACCAACACCCAACTTATTTTATTTTATTTTATTTTTGCAGAGACAAGGTCTTTTTGTGTTATCCAACCTGGTCTTGAACTCCTGGGATCAAGCAACTCTCCCACCTTGCTTCTCAAAGTGCTGGGATTACAGGGGTGAGCCAACCTACCTGGCCTAGGACTCCAGTTTTTGTTTAATCACGAGCCCAGCCAGCTACTGTGAACGCAAGAGGAGGGACACAAGGCCTTATCCCTGATGGACTTCTCCCTTCAGCCCAGAGCCCCCATGGTAAATATCATATGGGTTCGGACCGGCGGCTGAGGCCAAGGAAGGACAGGCTGGGATGGAGGCACAGGGCCACTGGAAAAGAAAGGCATTTGATGTCATAGCCTGCTTTGCAACAGGAAACAGAACTTCACAAGGATTTGGGAGGAGGCTCTCATCTGGCTTCCTTCCTTCCCGGTTCCCGGTCTAGAGAAAAGCCTGGAGCCAGAAAACTCCTGGTCCCCAGACACTATTAGGAGAATCCCCCTCCTTCCACACACCCTCCCCTACCCCTAGCTTCTCTACTAGGGGGACCCATGCTTGTTCAGATTCAAGGAACACAGTCCCCAGCCCTGCAGCCCCCACCCAGACAGGGTCAACAGGGAGCCCGGTCCACTTCTCCTGGTCCTGAGCTGGCCAGCCCCAGTAATTCAGAGAGGGAAGGTGGGAGATAGGGGCTCTGGGACATTCCCTGTGCTGTTCTCTAGACAGCACATGAAAACATGCAAATGCTGTGCAAAAATAACATGCAAATGAACACATCTTCCACTGAGTCCTCCTCTGTCCACCCCCCATCTACAGGGTCCCAGGGACTTTTAGGCCCATGCCCCACAAAGCATGAAGGAGGAGGCTTTCCCGCACTCTCCACCTCACAGCCTGGGACCTCTCCTCTCCCTTCCTTCCCTGTCCCTCATCTCTCAGGTTCCTCATCCTCACCCTGCCCCTCTTAGTGCCTGCCCTGTACTAGTTTGAGCAACGGGGTAGTTTGTATTTTCGGCCTTGGCTGCGCACCTTAGGAGGGTCCTCTCCTCTGGCTCAGACCTTAAAACAGGGCTGAGCCCGGTGGAGGAGATGGGGCCTTGCCTGGGAATCCACTCCAAACCTTAGACCTCTTGCTGGAAGTTCCAAAGAAAAGCTGATTGTTTGCATTTTTTACCTTAGAGGAGCAGGGCCCTGGAGCCCCGAGGGTGAGATTCATATTAAGAAAGCAGAGCTGCTATCAGCCCTGAGCTGCCATAAGCAGCCAGCTTAGAATGTGCATTTAGACAGTTGACTGGACAGCAATTGCCTGAAGCTACCTGGAGCAGTGTACATTCACTTGCTCTCCTAGAGAACTGCCTCAGGCTCTGCTCAACCTCAGGTGGCCTTAGGGGGATGAAAATGGAGCTCTGGCTCGCTGTATCCTCAAAGTGCCAGATGAGGTGTCTCTGCCCCTGAGGCTGACTCCCGAAGGACCAGCTCAGTCTGACCCTACCTCCTCCCCAGCCCCTTCCCCGTGCTAGAAGGAAGGCCCCCACACCCACTGCCTTCCCAAGCTTGGCCCTGACTCAAACAGGCCTGGCTGCAGCTCCTGGGGTAGAGAGGAAGCCCAGCAATCCCTGGGCCTGACTCTGCTGGGACAGGAAATACTTTGGTGGGTTCCAAAGGCACAGTAGCTAAGGGAAGGAAGCCACTTGGGGTGGGTCCCATGGCAGGCCAAGGCTTTCCAGAAGGTAGAGGAGGTGAGAATGCCAGGCTTGGAGCCCTGGGGAGAGGGCCACCGATCCTGCCCACAGTGGGGCTACAGAATCCAGAGGTTCCCAGATCTGCCACTGAAGCCAGCACCCACGGATAATTGAACTCGAGACCACTTCCGTGCTTCTTCGTGGCCTAACCTCCAGGGGTGGGAGGCAAGTGGCTCGGAGTGACCACTACTCATTATATCATTCTTGTGGTGGTACCAGTCACTGTTTGCAAACCGCTTGGTTCTAGCCAACGTGTCCCCAGAGCAGGCAGGGAAAGCCCCCAAGATGCCAGGTCACCAGGAAGGCAAGTGTGCTGGAAGGCAGATGACACACGGAGCAGACTTGTCTCTGGTTCCCTGGTCCCACCACCTCTTCTCCATGTCACTGTGGGCAAGTCACTTAATTCTCTGAGCCTCCTTATCCTTAACTGTAAAATGGAATGGTCATATCTGTCTCAAACGGCTATTTATGGATGGAAAGAAACAGATCCGTGTTTGCTTGGCACATGGTGGTGTTGAAATAAATAGTAGCTCTTAAAATTAATTGGAGAGACAGAATGTACACATCCAAACCGAGCTGTCCACCCACCCCCATGCAGCCTAAAGCAGGCTCGTCCCTGCTTCCTCAGCCCTTCAGACTCCTACACCCTCTGCCAAATAGGGACATTCCCACCCCCAACGCCCAGGACACACCTTCTGCTGCAAGCCTTTCAGGATGAACTTGTCCAGTCCTGGCAAATGTCCCTCACTCCAGACCTCCCATCCCGGCTGCTCATGGAATGCCACTCCCATGGCTGAACTCGGTCACCTTCTCCATCAGACATGGGCAGCAGGGGCTGCGTCTCCCGATCAGCGTAGGGTCCAGACACCAGCCACTCTGGAACCATTTGTGTACAACCTGCAGAAGGCACACTCCTCTCTACCCCAAGGCCTCTGCACATGCCCCTTTCTGGGCCTGACTGCTTGCCGCTCAGCTCCTCTCTCCCTCTGCCCAGCAGGTGGCCAGATGAACTCTTAGACTCCTTCCAAGACTTAGTTTATTTATTTATTTATTTTTGAGTTGGAGTCTCACTCTGTCACCCAGACTGGAGTGCAGTGGCTGCTCCCGGCCACCGCAGCCTCGACCTGCTGGGCTCCGGCGATCCTTCCGCCTCAGCCTTCCAAGTAGCTGGAACTACAGGCG
>CAUYQG010214955.1:0-21656 GCA_963574415.1 Tarsius wallacei | reverse complement strand
AGCCGGGCTCGGTGGCTCAGCCTGTAATCCCGCGCCTTTGGGAGGCTGAGGTGAGTGGATTGCCTGAGCCCGCGGGTTCGAGACCCGCCTGGGCAAGCGAGACCTCATCTCTACAATAAATCAAAAAATTAGCTGGACGTGGTAACGCGCGCCTGTAGTTCCAGCTACTTGGAAGGCTGAGGCGGAAGGATCGCCGGAGCCCAGCAGGTCGAGGCTGCGGTGGCCGGGAGCGGCCACTGCACTCCAGTCTGGGCGACAGAGTGAGACTCCGACTCAAAAACAAAACAAAACAAAACAAACAACAACAACAACAACAACAAAAAATCTTATATCCCACAAGTGACTGAACAGACTCCCTCTCAACCAAGGGAAAATCAGAGAAACCTTAAAAACTGAGTTCCCAGCCATGACAGGATAGAGGTCTGACGAACCTTGTTGCACACCCTTCTTCACTAACCTCCGTTAGGCTTTCTTCCCTAAGGGTTAAACAGAAACCAACCCTTTTGAAAGACTAGCTGCACCACTGATATTAATTAACCACCACTAATATCAATCAACCAACCGCCTGACACTGCCTCCTCCCTTTTGCCATTTTGACACAGGCAACTGACCAACATTCCTTCCTGATAAGAGACCACCAACCACCCAGTTGTTCTGGCCAGTCTACAGAGGCTGTGCACAGAGGGCCTTTGTGTCCTCTGCTTCACCTTTTGAAGTATAGAGCCTAATTGTAATACACATAAATGTTAAGTCTCCATCCCAAAGTGAATCTGAGATGCATACAGCAAAAATGTTAGCCTACTACACATGCCAATGTCTGCCCTTTGTTAATAGGCATAGCTTCTCCTGTAGCCTGCTGAATATGTATATTTGGCCATCTCATTCAGTATAAATCCCTGTCTTAGTTTTCCCATCCTTGAAGTGCCTGTTTCCAGCTTCTGACTGGAGGCTACACTTCCTACCCTGTCAAAAATGGCTGCCTCCACACTACAACCCTTTATGAGAAATAAAGTTCTCTTTTCCAAATTTTTAAACCTCATCATTCTTCAACTAATAGCTGTAACCTTAGAAGGACAATGGTGGGACACTTCTTGGCCCATGCAAGAATCTGGTCCAGATGAGGCCCCCAGTTCCCTCTCTTCCTGGCATCCTGAAGCAGATCTTAAACCTGTACTAGGGAAACTACAAAAGTTTGTGCAGAGTGGTAGATCTGAGGAGATGAGTATTAACTGACTTTGACTAATGTAGGCAAAAGAATGTTTACAAAACTAACATGAAAAAGGAAAGAAGAGTGACTTAATGGAATTTGATAGTCCACAAGTCTCCCTCCAGAAGGAAAGGGAGAGAAAAGGAATAAACTTCATTTAAAAAATTCCTGATGCCAGGACATAAAGGGAAAAAGAAACTAATATTTACAGATGGTCTTCTATGTGGATGTACTTTTACCTAATTTGCTAAAAATTCTTGATTCTGCTTCCCACAATATGTTTCTTCTTCAACATTTTACCTTTCAGAAAATGGTACCTCTATTCAAACAATCTGAGAATCACCCTGATAGTACTTTTTTTCATCTTGAACATTCATATTCAAGACCAACAGATCCAACCTCTTAAGTATCTCTTCTAAGCCTGCCTTCTCCTTCACTTTCACAGCGACCAACATTTCTGCAAGGACTTCTGCAGTAACCTTTTAACCAATCTCTTGCATTCACTTGTTTCCCCACCTCCACTTGTAATTCCATACACTTCAGAGAATTTTTAAATCTTATCATTTTCTTTCTTAGAATCCCTCAATGGATTCCCATTATTCCTAGAATCATTAACAGGACATTATCTTGCATCACATTCTCCTAGTTCATTATTTTTCAGACACTAAAGTCTTCCTTGACAGGGTTGGGCTCTACTTTATCTCATTGTCCACCTGGAAAATCCTTCTCCTAGTAAAAGAAAGCTCATTTTTAAAATCTTGATTTAAATTTCATCTTTTCAGAGAGATCTTCCATGCCTCACCATCAAACTTCTCAATTAAATACTCATTCTTGCCAATAGCAGTCTATTCTTTTCCTTCATAGAACTGGTCATAATGCATAACATGAGATCTGAGAGACCAAAATAGATGCCCCTTTATCAACTCTGATGGACCCTAAGGTTAAGGAAACAAAGTTATCTATGAGTTAAAGGTTAAGGACTCAGCTGGCATGGCAGATTTCTAAATTCCTACAGCTCTCACTACCCTAACAATGGAACTATCAGATCCCTCCCAAATCTGATTTATAACCCAGACCACTACAACTTTAATGGACAGAGGATAGACCTTGCAAACACTCTTTTCTGATAAGCAATTGCAGATCTTAAACCAGTTTCAGCCAGCATGTAGAGGCCATCCACAAATTGTCTTTGTGTCTTATAGTTCACCTTTTGATGTGAAGAGCCAAATTCCACCTAATTTTATGCTAAAATTCCACCTAAAAGTGAACATGGGGTGTATGTTGCATATATGTTTATCCATTGTGCATGTACTCGTCTCCACTCATAGTATGTATAACTTCCACCCCCAAACCTGCTGAATATGTATGACTCTATTGTGTAATACAAAACTGATGAGGCATACAACCCAACATGTCCTTCCCTCCTTTGAAGAGAGAGCACCTTCAGTTCAAAAATAAAATAAAATAAAATAAAAATCTATCCTTCTTCCTCCCTGTAATTGTGAGACCAAATTACTGTAGTTCTTTTTGTGTCTTACCCATATGTTTCACCATTGAAATCATATCCTCCATGTCATAGACCATCATTTATGTGGATCCACCCAAAGTTCCCATCACAGAGAGTTCTGCTTGCCACTGTAAGTTTCCGAGAAACAAAATAACTTTTATTCCAACTGATTTGTTTATTTTTTAAAAATAAAGTGGCATAATCAATTGGCAGAAATTTGAGAGTATTAAATGCTCCTATGAAATCTTTGTCAACCACCAATCTGATCTCTGTGGCTGAAAATGGGATCAAAGGATGGTTCAAAATTTATTGTGGACATAGCTCTCAAAGCATGCATGGGGTTTAAAGGGCTACCTCAAAATGTAGTTTTGAGAAATTTCCACATTGAACTTTCATGGTCAAGATAATTCAGAGTCCTGAATAGTGAGGCGGGTTAAAGGGAAGCAGTTAAAATCAATTCATAAAGAAAAGCTTGAATAAAAACTGTTGTAACTGTAGTTAATTTTCTTTGTCACAGCCTATGGAATGAGAATGCTGTTTAAATGGACAAATAATACTAAAATAAATAAAGTACCCTTTATTTTGGAGGTTGAGAAAACAATTACTTAAAATGGTATTGGAACAACAGAGCTATTAGGAAGAAATGGTGTTAGACTTATCCTCCCAGATTTGGCTCAGCCATCCACAAAATAAATAACCCTCATGTTGCAATATACTTGGGAAATAATTGTGGCTGTCAAATGGCCTCCTGGTTAGTGAGACAAGCCAGTAATCTCAGAAAATGAAAGCCCAAAGAGCCAGCCAGCACAGGGCCGGACAAGAGAGTGTCATGCCAATAATGTTCTCTAGGGGATTTGTTGACAGAATTTCATCTCATCCCTTTCACTTTTCTCTGGGATTTGTCTAGCTCAGGGAGAGTAAGATTCCAGCATTTCCTCTCTGTTGCTATTCTCTAAAGCATTCTCCTGCATTTCTCGAAGAGAAACAGCCACTAGAAGTGATGGAGGGATGTTTTGGAAATGATTGCACTGATTCTTAGAAATGACTTTATGTTACAAAAGGAAAACAGTAGGTCATAGAATTGCCCCATTCCCATACATCAAATTCTGCAGGGAAACCATATTATTTTTTTGTGCAATAAACTATTGAGCATTTTGTCTGCCCAAGGAATGCTCTGACAGTCAGCCTCTGCCTTCTCTAGGCTCCAGCCTGTGTATTTAGCCCCAGCCAACCCTGAGGCAGAAATGTTAAGTCACATCCCTGCCATCAGGTGATGTCTAGACCTCCTTTTAATACCAAGGCTCATATCCACCATGCTTGAGGTCAACCCACCCCCACAACCAGGCCATCTAACTAGGTTTTGCCTCATTTTCCTCCACCTGCCCACCAATTTCCCTCTAAACCCTCTTCTACTGTGTATTGTTTCCATTACTCACAGTTTTCCTAGAGCTTGGAGCCACCTCTTATAATCTCAGCTGCTCATGGTTTTCAATTCTGAAGTGCTAATGGGTGCTACCAGCTGCCCTAGCCTGTGCAAACTGGCCCCATGATCTTTTTGGCCAAATGTAGTAGACTGTCGACCACTCTGTTCAGGGTCCAGACCTCGGTGTGTTCAGAATGCTCTTTTCCACCTCACTGGCTCACTGCATAGATATCAATATACCTCCTATCTGAACCTGCACTGTACATAGGTAGGTTTTTGTCCGTCTCTGTGATATGCTGGAGACGTTGTAGTATAATGGAGAGCAGGAAATGAGTGACTTTTCTAATTACAGTTAGCAGCTATCTTTTTCTTCAAAGATCTTTTGCGTGACTTGAAACAGCTTCTTTTTCACATTCCATTTAGTGACAGATCTAAAAATGTGGGTATACTAGTGAATGAAGACTGACTGTTGGGGTAGAAGACCTGGGCTCAAGTTGCAGCTCTATCATTTATTGTTTGGGACCTTGGATAAAATACATCTCCCTTCCGGATCCTGATCAGTCCTCATCTATAAAAATGGGAGGGATAATGACTTTGCGATGGGAGACCACAAAAACCCCAGAATTAACTTTTTGGAGGGCAGGCCCCTTGTAGTACAGGCTTCCCCAGCTATGTAACTGTTCTAGGAACCCATCAGCATCAGTGTACAAGCTAGTGTTGTTGTGAGAGGCTGCATTCGACTTCAGTTAATTTCTGGGGGGAGATTCTTTTAATGCATTTGCCCATTTCATGATCGGTGATTTACGAGCACACCTGCCCATACTGTGCTGAGTATTCAGTGGTTTTGGACCAAAAGCGGCATGACCCCAGTGTTCCACCCTCTTTATTCACCTGATCTTGCCCCGAGTGACTTTCTTCTTTTTCACTGATGAGAAAAGTTTTCAAAGGGAAACGTTTTGCTGATGTGAAAGAGGTGAAACAAAAAACAGCAGAAGCACTAAAAGGCATCAAAATTAACCAGTTCGAAAACTGTTTTGGGCAGTGGCAAAAGAGTCTTGATAGGTGTATTGCATCAAATGAAGGTGACAAGTTTAAACATGTGAGAATATATATACACAATTTTTTACAAATAAATTCCATTTTGGGGGGGTCCTTCCTTGTAGTTGATTTGCATAAGCACTCCATGTGCCATTGAAAAAAATGTAAATTATGTTTTTTTTTTTCTGGATGCAGTGCTCTATAAATGAATATTACATCAAGTTTGTTAATTGTGCTCTTCAGAACTTTTATATGTATACTGATTTTTGTCTGTTCTATCAGCTATTAGAATAGGTGTGTTAGTATTATTTAATGGTTGTGGAATTGTCAGTTTCTCTCTTTCGTTTTGTCAACTTTTTTGCTTTATTTACTTTGAAGCTTTATTATTATGTGTATATGTTTTAGGATAGTAATATTTTCTTATTGAAGATACTGACCTCTTAATTATTATAAATATTTGGAAAAGGTTTGACTTATCATTATATTTTGTTCTTTATCTCTAATAATGTTTATTGCCTTAAAATTTACTTTGCCTTGGACCATTGCTTTGTTTAAGCTTTGGCCACCTCCCCTACCATGGGGAGGTGCATCTCCTCTCTGTCTCTCTGATTTACTTTCTAAATAGACTATATTTTCCAGTGTAAAAGAAAAATTTTACTTTGCCTTATATAAGAATAGTTATGGCAGGCTTTTTTTGGTTATTGTTTTAATGACATGTTTTTCTATTCTTTTACTTTAGACTTTTCTGTATCCTTATATTTAAAGAAAGCATAAGCTCTTACAAGGATAATATAGTCAGCTTTAAAAAAAGTATACTAGATTTACTGAGATATAATTTCCATGCTATAATATTAATTCTTTTAAATATATAATTCAATATTTTTATAAGCGTATCTATGGAGTTGTAAAACCATCACCACCATCTAATTTTAGAACATTTTCATTACCTTCAAAAGAAGTTTTTCACCTATTAGACTTTCCCCTCATCCCAAGACCACAGAAAACATTAATTTACTTTCTATTTCTGTAGATATGCCTATTTTGGATATGTAATATAAATAGAATAATACAAAATATGGTCTTTTGTGTTTTGCTTCTTTCTTTCTTTTTTTTTTTTTTTGAGTTGGAGTCTCACTCTGTCGCCAGACTGGAGTGTAGTGGCACGCTCCCGGCCACCCAAACGTCGACCTGCTGGGCTCCGGTGATCCTTCCGCCTCAGTCTTCCAAGTAGCTGGAACTACAGGCGCGCGCTACCACGCCTGGCTAATTTTTTTTGATTTATTGTAGAGTTGAGGTCTCGCCAAGTTGCTCAGGCCGGTCTCGAACCTGCAGGCTCAGGCAATCCACTCATCTCGGCCTCCCAAAGCGTAGGATTACAGGCTGAGTCACCGAGCCCGGCTGCTTTTTTCACTAGCATGATGTTTATAAGATTTATCCTTCCTGTAATGTATATCAATCCTCCATGCCTTTTTATGCTGAAAAATATCCCATGTATGGATATAACACATATTATTTCTCCATTCATTAATTGGTGAATATTTGGGTTGTTTCCACTTTATGGTCATTATAAATAATATTGCTATGAATCTTATGTAAAGGTTTTGTGTCAACATATGTTTTCAGTTTCTTTGACTATATATCTAAGAGTGAGATTACTGGAGTTATTGGTAACTTGATGTTTCATGCTTTGAGAAACTGTTTGAACTCTAGATTCTATTACATTGCTGTATATGTCTATCCTTATGTCAGTAGCACAATATCCTAATTACTGAAGCTTTGTATTAAATTTTGAAACTGCAAAGAGTGAGTCTTCCAACTTTATTCTTTTTTGAGAATTTTTTGTTATTCTGGGTCTCTTGCATTTCCATATGAATTTTGAGATCAGCTTGTCAATTTCTGCACAAAAGCCAGCTGGGAATTTGAAAGGGATCGCATTATATCTGTAGATCAGTTTGAATAGTATTGCCATCTTAACAATATTAATTGTTCCAATCCATAAACATGGGCTGTTTTTCCATTTATTTAACACTTCATTAATTTCTTTCAACAATATATCGTAGTTTTCAATGTGTAAGTCTTGTGTTTCATTACAAAAATTCTATGTATTTCATTCTTTTTTTTTAAGAGACAGGATCTCACTCTGTTTCCCAGGCTGGAGTGCAGTGGCATAGTCATGGCTCACTGTAATTTGAACTCCTGAGCTCATTGGTCTCCTGTGTAGCTAGGACAAGTGCAATATAACATCTGGCAATTATTTTAAAATTTTCTGTAAAGGTTGGGTTTTGCTATGTTGCCCAGACTGATCTTGAATTCCTGGGCTCAAGTGATCCTCTCACCTTGGGCTCCAAAATTGCTGGGATTACAGGTATGAGCCACCACACCCAGCCTTGATTTCATTTTCATATATGCATTGGCAATATATAGAAATGGTATTCATTTTTGTATATTGATATTGTATCCTAGATCTTTGCTGAACTTATTAGTTCTAATAGATTTTGGGAGGGATTCCTTATGATTATATATATACATACATAATCATATCTATCATAATATATATATGATTGTGTTATCTCTGAATAGAGTTAGTTTTACTTTTTTCTTTGTAACTTGATGACTTTCATTCTTGCCTAGTTGCTCTGCTAGAATCTCTAGGACAATGTTGAATAAAAGTGATGAGAGTGGACATCATTCTCTACCTTCTGACATTAGGGAGAAAGCATTCTTTTACTCACTAGTGAGTATGATGTTAGCTGTAGGTTTTTCATAAATTGCTTTTCTCAGGTTGAGAATGTTCTCTGCTATTCCTACTGTGCTGAGTATTTGTATTATGAATGGGTGTTGGATTATGTCCAATGCTTTTTCTCCATATACTGAGATGATCATATGAGGTTTTTATCGATTTTCATATGTTAAATCTCCTAGAATTCCTGAAACAGATTCCCTACGGTTATGATGTATAGTTCTTTTTATATGTTGCCAGACTTTTTTTTAGTAGTACTTCATTGAGAATTTTGACATCTATATTCATAAAATACATTGGTCTGCTGTTTTATTTTGTGTGACATCTCTTTCTTGTTTTGGTATAATTGTATATAATTGTGAGGGCTTTTTGTTTGTTTGGCTTTATAATTTTGTCTTCTATTTGGAGGATTTAGTTCCCTTATATATATATATATATAATTAATGATATAGCTGGGCTTATGTGTATTATGTTATTTTTTGTTTCTTTCTTGAGTCATCTGTTTTATATTTCTTTTGTTATCATTTATTTCTTTTATATTAATTAAAATATATTGTTCTGTTTTTTCTGATAATTTGTTAGTTATACATTCTTTTGCTGTGCTTTTAGAGGCTACTCTAGAGATTATAATGTATATTTGTAAATGATTTCAATGTTTTACAAATTATTGTTTTGCCATGTCTATATAACCAATAAATCCTTAGAACCTCTAAACTCCATTTAACATTTTCTTGTCTTTTTATTATTGTTGTTATTTAATATAAACTGTACAAGAAAGTATCATTACTATTTTGTAAAGTTAATATTTATATTAATCCCCATATGAGTCCATTTTTTCTTTTCTTCATTCCTTCTTGCATTTTCATGTTTCTTTCTGGGATCATTTTCTTCTGTCTAAAAAATTCCCCTTATTCTTTCTTGTAGTGCAGGGCTTGGAATAGTTGTCTGCGCTCTGGAATTTTAGTTTATATAGTACTAACTTTTACCAAACTATTACATCAGAAGTGTTTAATTGCTGCGACTTACTACATTCTGCCTGGAAGCAGAAGTTGTAAGACTTTTTTTCAATTACTGTTTCGCACTTGATTGAAAACTACATGAATGTAGAAACATCATCTGCTTTGCTTATTTTGACTTGTCTAACATTTAATAGGTTGTTTATATATAAATGAATGAATGAATACGTGAAGTATGTCTATAAAGTCTTTGCCAGTTAGTAGGTACTCAATTAAAATAAATACTACTCTCTTTTCCGAACCCTTTAAAAATTTGATCTCTGCTAAATGTATATTACACTAGGATGGGGGCCAAAATGTATCCTATTATCAGTTATTTTTGCCTGCCTTTGCATAGAGGAATCGAGAGGCAGCATCAGGGAAGGCTGCAGAGCTGGGAGGTTGAGGTACAACTTGCCGACCTACTTACATAGGTTTACTGGAGCTCAGTCTTGTAACTGACAGCATGAGGATTACACTCTTCATTTTAAAGTTTTGCAATTTGAGTTGCATCAGTGAATGATTTGTGAAGTAACCTCACTTATGTTTCAGCTGTAGAAATGTGTTAAGTTGTACTTTATTTATGAATTAAAACTGGAGGATGTGATGCTGATCACTCAGTATCCTCTCTGTGTAAGAATCTTCAAATGAGCAAAGAAGCCTGGGAAAAATGATGTGCAATTGTACAGCATAATGTAATTGTGTGGATAGAAAGTAACAGAGAAAGGATACAGTTCTACTCCAGTTAGATAATAAAGTTTTTGACATATATAAAAATAGTGTTATATTGGTAACTGGTTTTCAGTATGTGTTTCAGGCTTTTGTGAAAGAAGTTGCTATATCTTCCTAACCAGAGAAGTGAAAGACCTTTACAACGAAAACTACAAAACACTGCTCAAAGCAATCAAAGATGACACAAACAAATGGAAAAATATTCCATATTCATGGATTGAAAGAATCAACATTGTTAAGATGTTCATCCTACCTAAGGCAATCTACAGATTCAATGCAGTACTCATTAAATTACCAACCTCATTCTTCTCAAACCTGGAAATGACAATACAGAAATTCATGTGAAAATATAAATGACCATGAATACCCAAAACAATTCTTAGCAAAAGAAACAAAGTGGGAGGAATCACATTCCCAGACTTTAAACTTTATTATAAGGCTACAATAACCTGGTATTGGTACAAGGACAGGCACATAGACCAATGCAACCGGATAGAGATTCCAGAAGCAAGACCTCAATTTCTCAACCAAGTCATCTTTGACAAAGCCTCCACCAACAACCACTGGGGAGAGGAAAACCTATGCAGTAAATGGTGCTGGGAAAACTGGCTGACCACATGCAGAAGAATGAAACTAGACCTCTACTTATCACCATATACAAAAATCAACTCTGAATGGATCCAAGACCTAAACATAAAGCCTAAAACTGTAAGAATCTTAGAAAATGCAGGAGGCTCCATTACAGAAATTAGAATAGGTAACCAATGCCCGATCAAAACCCCAAAAGCCCATGCCGTAAGTGATAAGAAAGACAAGTGGGACCTCTTCAAACTGAAAAGCTTCTGCAAAGCAAAAGAAATCATTAAGAGAGTGGGGAGACAGCCCACAGAATGGGGAACAAAATTTTGCCAACTGGATATCTGACAAAGGACTAACATTTAGGATCTACAAGAAACTCAAACATGCCAAAAGGAAAAAAGCAAACAGCCCTATTAGAAAGTGGGCAAAAGATATGAATTGACACTTCTCAAAAGAAGACTTGAGCAGCCAACAGATGCATGAAAAAATGCTCGGCCTCACTAATCATCAAAGACATGCAAATCAAAACCACACTGAGATACCAACTAACTCCAATCAGGATGGCCATCATTAATAACTCAAAAAACAACAGATACTAGTAAGGATGCAGAGAAAAAGGAATGGTTTTACATTGTTGGTGGAAGTGTAAACTAGTACAACCTCTGTGGAAAACACTGTGGTGATTTCTAAAAGATCTAAAAATTGAGTTGCATCAGTGAATGATTTCTGACATTTGTGATGATCTCATATAATCCAGCCATTCCCCTTCTGGGAATAACCCAGAGAAACTAAAATCACTCTACACAAAAGATACCTGCACACACATGCATGTTTATTGCAGCACTATTCACAACAGCCAAAACATGGAACCAACTGTGCTGCCCATCTAAACTGGAGTGGATACAAAAATGTGGTACATATATATGATGGGATATTATGTAGCTATAAAGAAGGACCAAATTATGGGCTTCGTACCAACTTGGTTGGATTTAGAGTCAGTTATCTATCACAGAAACAATGAATTGAGTAGTACATGTTCTCACACATAAGTGTACCCTGAACATTTATCATAATACTACATGAAAGGAATTGGCAGTAGTGGGTTACTGCCAGGGGGAAGGAGCACATAAAGTAATAAGGGTACCTGATACCAAATCAAGTGGAGTGAGGACCAATGGGAGGTCCAAACTTTACCTGTATGATGACCACCTATGTACCCAACCCTGAATTGTACCCCGCATGTTTAACATAAAAAAAAAGTATCCACAAAGTCCCCTCCCACTGTGGGAGCATTTCTATCCTCTCAATAATTCCTGCTTTCTAAAAAAAAAAATTACATAAACAAACAAACAAACAAACAAAACCCAGAATAAAACAAAAAAGTAGTTGCTATATTCCTGCATTCTAGAATCAAGAGTCATATTGGTAAGATATAGCCGATTACAATTAGTCAGACACTCTGGTTATCAATTGTTATGACATAAATCGAGGGTCAAGAATTTATGCTTGGTCATTTTTCAAAAAAGATCTAAGAAAAACTCATTGGCTTGTCTGAAATTCTTAAATTATTATCCTCAAAGCTGTGACATTTTTAGAAACGAAGCATCATATTGTCTCGAAAGATAATCCATCATAGAAGATGAAACATAAAAGGAATTTTTGAGTGACTCAACACAACAGTGTACTTTTGCCTTTTAAAGCATTTCATTTTCTTTGGATGCCAAAAGTTTCTACATTTTAACAATTCCATTCTATCACTCAGCTTTGGAACTAAGTAGAAGTCTTCCCTATTTCTCCCAGTATTTTGACTTAGACACAGATAGCATTTTATCACTGATAGAGCCCACTCTCATTCATTTTTGTATTTGAGTTTCACAGCAATCATCTGAGATAGTCAGAGAAGAGTTATTATCAGTCCTATAGGTATAGAAAACAAGACTCTGAATCCTAGCCAGTGCTCTTGTTACTGTCCAACTCTGCCATACCAGAAGCTGAGTTGATGTTCAGGCTAGGTTGGTTATTATTTGTTTAGCCATCTTTAACTCCCACATTTCCATTCTTAGTATGTTAAAAAGAAAATGAATAAATAAATTTTTGAACTCTTGTTGGATCAAAAGGACGATTTTCTCAAATATTTAATTAGACTTGTGTATATAACCTACCTTGCACTCTACTTTCATCTGAGAAACCCTGTCATGGTAAAATATATCTTGGAAGAAAAATATCAAAAGGTAACAAAAAAAAAATACAGGTTGAGATGAAGTTCCTGATTTTAAAAAAATCTTGCAAAGATAGCTTTCCCACTCAAGTGACAGAAATGAGGGCGAGAAAGGTCAGGCTTTATGATAGAAAAGACAAGCATGATTATTAATTTATTAGTAATCACATTTATCTTCTATAACATCTATAATTTTCCTTCTATTGAGTCTGGTCTGTTTTTCTATTGATGATGAAGTATCAGATAAAAAATAATCAGACTTTGTAATTTTGTTTATATCTATAAGTGATTATCGCCATCTCATGCAATAAAATCAAAAGACTTCAGTCAGGGGTTAGATGAATCTGTCTTTTTTGTATGTCTAATTGAATTGTCAATAGTGCTTCATTGTAAGCTTTCAAAATTGATTTTTAAATCACTGGGCCTACAAAATTGGCCTTGGCCATCTCAGGGCTGGGTGCAACTCTGCTTAGCCACCCCACACTCATTCCTGCCACTATTGCTTAATTGCTAACTAGTTCAAATTCTTTCTCTCTCATGTATTATATACAACCCTCAAATAGTTGAATTGGCTGCAGTGAATACTTAATTCAGTATATGGCTACTCTAATAGATTTGCCTCATATTTATTCTGAATTGACTAGTTGCCTTGGATTTTAATTCATTTATTCAAGTAATATTTATTGAGCCCTCACCGTGTGTTAGGTATACTGTTCTAGGTTCTAGGGATTGAGTGAGAATAAGACAGGCATCTGTATTGCCAATAGGATTTTCTTACAGATAGCATATGGGGTATGAGAGAAAGAGAGGTGTTAGGATGACCTCGAGGATTTGGTCTGAATAAGTAGAATAGGATTGTCATTAACTTAGATGGGGTAAGACTGAGGAGAAGCAGGTCTTTTGGGTAAAGTCAGGGTTTTAATTTCAGATATATTAAATTTGAGATGCCTATTGATATTCAAGTGGTGCTATTGAGGTGGCGGCTGGATACGCACATCAGAAGACACCCATACACACACAAATATTTGGGAGTTGTCTCTATATAGATGGAATTTAAAGCCATAGCATAGATGTGATCATCAAAGGAGTAAGTGTAGAGAAGGGAAGATATCTAAAGATGAGCCCAGGGGTCCTCTTACACTTAAAGTTCAAGGAGATAGGGAAGAGCTAGTAGAGATCACCAAAAAGAAGGGCCAGTGAGGTGATCTGAGAGTCCCAAAGTGTGTGTCTGACAGTGAGAGTAAATGCAGAACAAAATTTGTTTCTAGGAGTCTATTTGCTCTATTAGGCATTGCCCCCTCTTTGGGTTGGAGGGACCACAGAGTCGACTATATGTCAGAGAACTCCTCACTTATTTTTAACGTTTGGTGGCAGATAATCCCCTCACGATTTTGTTGACTACAAGATGGAAAAGAGATATTGGGCAGTGACAGTGTATCAAAGCAAATATTGTAATGGAAACACTTTTGTTCTAGTCAAGGTAATGTGTTATAATTGAGATATTGCTACATGCCAACATCATTACAGGCCAATTGAGTTCTTTGCCAATTTGGGGTGTGGGGAGGAGCAGGATGTGATAGGAGAAAGTTGGATGGAAAGGTGAGCATGAGGCAAGAAATACAAACCATTTGAACATATGACATGGTTTATTCTGACATCCAATAACAGGTCACACAAAAGAGGACCTAAGTGCTATTTTTCCCCTTTGCCACACCTCAATGTCTTGTCAGTACTGACAACTTGGAGGTTGATTTCATATCCCTGCTTGTTTGAAGAGCCAGCCTTGATGTACAAATATCTTCTGAAGTAGAAGGTTAAGGCCACGTGCATTGCGAATTGGAGGTTCAGCCAAAATTCTTTGCTCTTTGAATTTTACCTTCTCTGAACTGACATGCCAGTATCTGTCATTTGTAAGAATCAATTTAGAAAATAGGTGAGATAGTGCAAATTCCGGTCATAGCTTCAAGTCCCAGGTGAGTTCTCCTAAAGCACGGTGGCACTGCAGCATCCTTGCTAGTACCTAGGAATAGCACTAATTAATTTTCAGTGCCTTACCCCATCTGAGAATTTTGGTCACAAAGGCTCATTTCTAAAAGATGGCCTGGAGCTGATTTAAACAGAGTCCTTTAATTGGCGCGAGTGAGCAACAGTTGTACTTTCTGAATTGAGTTCTTCCATGGCTAACCAGAACACATAGAGACAGCACTAATTGCCTCTTAGCTCCCAAATGGAGACAAGGAGAGGAAAAAAAGAAAGCAAAGCTGTGAATGATCTGACTGAATTAGTCCATGGGCATTGTTTCTGGGGCTTGTTTCTTTGTGTGAACCCTGCTTTGAAAACAAAATATTTGAATTATGAAGGTAGTGTAGTGATTGAACTACATAATAATTTTTTTTACTTTGATATAAAATTTTAAAAACCTGTTTCTGTGAATAATAAAGGGAGAGGGCTTCATGGTTGAACCTGTCAGGTTATTTGAAGCCTTCATTTTCTTTTGGGGATAGGCTTATCAAATTTAAGCTTGTATCACTTTATATACTGAAATATTCTCTTGGTTACATTCTATACATTATCTCTCTCTCTCTCTCTCTCTCTCTCTCTCTCTCTGTCTCTCTCTCACATTCACACACACACACACACACACACACACGATGCTGATTTATGAGAGCTCTTTATTTTAAAAGAGAACTGTCACATTAGTGAATGAATGAAGTGTGTAAAGTGCTCAATTATGATGTCACATTTTATATAGAATAAATCATGCTTTTAGGTAGGTAAGATATATAAATTCCGTAAATACTAGATACATGTTTGAGTCCAGGAAGAATTGTGATGGGAGAGAGAAATACTGACAATGCTTTCATACTTGTCTTTTGTGTTGTGCTATGTTCTTTATTTTTACAGAAAGTTTTTGTTTATTTGTTCAAAGTAACCAGTGCTATCGATGCACCCCCCAACAACCTTCCAATACTACTTTCAAAATGAACATATAAAACCTGATTTTCATTAGAATGTAGTTATTTCATCATACTAGTAAATTGAAAACCAAGATCAGATTTTATATATATATAGCAATGTAAACAATTATTCAGCTTCATCTTCTGGTCAAGAATGCCAAGTTAGTCTCTCCTCATAAAAAGCAATTACAATTTGAGGACACTTCATATTTGCCTCTTTTGCCAGCACCAAGTTGGTCTCATTCGAGTCTTTCCATTTCATGAGAAACATAAGTTTTCCACTGCTATCTGTGGCACCAATTTTTCTTTCAGGTCAAGACCTCTGGCAAAGGCCTTTGGTTTGTCAGCACTATCTCTTTTCTTCTTCGATTTGCTGTCATTAGATTCACTGTCAGATAAAACATTTTTTGTATAATCTTTTTCTTCACCAGATTTTTGAGAATTAGAAATGCTTCAATTAACTCTGGACAACCTAAATTTTCTTCAGCTTCCCAAGTAGTATTAGTGTCTGTAAATCCCTTCCACTTCAGGAAATATTCCTCTTTCCCATTCACTACATGTCGATCCAGTACTTTTTCTACCACAAATTCTTCAGGCTCCATCTCTTCAACATTTTTACTCTTTCCATTCTGTTTCTTTCCCTTTTTTTGCAATGTAGTTTTATTGGAGACCATTTTTTATTGCAGACTTGAAGAGCTTTTATGTGTGTGGTGGTGCCCGATGGTCCCCCGAGGGGCAGGAAAGGGAAGGACGAGCAAGGACAGTGACTGGGGTCTTCTCGGCAGAGGCCTGTCTTGTGCTATATTCTTGGCCCCTTGTTCATGGTTAGGAGACAAGCTGGGCACTCAGGGGTCTTCTGGGTCATATTCTGTGCCCTTGCACTGACTTGATAAGAGGTCCGAGAGAAAGCATTTCAACTTTCTCTAATGGGCTCTCTTAATTTGCCAAAATGAACATAATGTGATGATAAGAGCTATGTTCTACCAAGTCCCCAGATCAGCAGCACCAGGGTCAAATCTAAGAAGCACTGCTAGAGTCACTGGTGCTCTGGTGGCTGTAGGTAACCATATCCAAAATATCCATTGACAAAAGTGTCCATCGTACAACCATCTGTAGGACTTGCCTCTTGCAAGGACCTTCAGATTTTGACAACTGGATCAAAATATTGAAGTTCTAGGCAATAAGACACTCTTTTTACTCCATCTGCTCATTCTGTGATAAGGTTTTAGGTTCACACTTTACTGCTGCTTACCCTAGCAGGAAATGAGGATGACAGATTTTGTAGTTGTTCTCTCTGAGTGTCTTATTATTGGAGTGTGAACAGCTGCAAATGGAGGGCTCCTCTCTGTCTCATGTCTTGGCCCAGGCATATGGTTTTGACATCCTTGTTTGGTGCTTCTTCCCTGTCTACGTCTGCAGGCCTTTGCCTCAGGCCTCAACCTCAGCTGTGCAGAGCAGTGTCTACAGTCAGGTTTAAGGAGAGACAAGACCTGATTATTTTCCATGTCATTGTCTCCTCTTCATATTTGTGAATTTTTTGTTCAATCACTCACCCAAACATTTTTTTTTTAAAGAAAAAACTAAGGGAGAGATCCTGTGATACTTTATATCAAATGGTAAGTGGTACCTGAGAATTATAAAGCTGCAAATGAAGCTGTTATAAAGTTATAAAGCTATAGCTGCAAGTTACTGAAGAAATATGAGACAGGCCTCTGGGGAATCTGGGATGAGTTTTGGGCTAAGGTGAAGCTATCTTCAGAAATGCATGCAAAGAACAAGTTGGTTAAAACTTCTCTTTCTTTGCTCCAAAAGAAGTGTCACCCTATCTTTTTTTTTCTGACAATTTGCACTCCCTCTCATCCTTTACTACTCTGCTCTGTCAATACTCCTCTTTCCATAGATCTCTTATTCTCCTGGTACTTTTCTCTCACCTGAAAAACATTCTCAAGCCTTCTCTAGTACCCCTATCCCAGCCAATTCCCATGACCGTATCGTATCTCAACTCATGCTTTTTCAATTGCCTTCTGTACTTACTACTAAAAGTGCTCAGTGATGAATGAATGAGATGAATTGTGTCCCCTCAAAATAGATATGTTGTAGTCTGAACCTCCAGTACCTCAGAATATGACCTTATTTAGGAAATAGGGTCTTTACAAGAGTAATCAAGTTAAAATAACATCCTTAAGGTGGGCCCTAATCCAATATGACTGGTGTCCTTATAAAAAGGGGAAAATTTGGACACAAAGCAGACACTTACAGAGGGAAGATGATGTGCATACACAGGGTGAAAGTTATCTACAAACCAAAAATTGCCTGAGGCTAAGCACATCTTCTAGCAGAAGCTGACACCTTGACCTCTCACCTCTAGTCTTCAGAACTGTAACACAATACATTTCTTTTGTTTAAGCCACCCAGAGTTTGATACTTTGTTATGGCAACCCTGGCAAACTAGTACAGTGACACAAATATGATTTCCTAATGATCAAATCCAAAGACTTCTTCTTACCCACTCTGGTCAATCACTCTACACTCTAACCCTATAAGTCACCTTCCTCTTCAAAATTTGAGAGTCAGCATGGTGAGGTGGAATAAACCAGAGCTCTAGAGCTAGGCTAAACTGGGTTCAAAACCTTGGGTAATTTTACTCATCTTCTATAAGTCCATGAAATATAGTTTGTAACTACCTTACACGGTGATTGTGAGGATTTCATGAGATAATGTATGTAAAATATGTGGCATACATTAAAAGTAACAAACAAATAAATAAATATTCAGCTGTGTAGACAACCTGGAAAGAACCTAGACATTGAATGGTCAGCTGAGACAGCTAGTCAAATGATAAGACTCTGAAAGTGAAAATCTGATGGTGGTTTAGCTAGGGTAAGTGTTTGTTCCTCTTTCGTGTTCTTGTTTTACTCACTGTTCTCTACAGAGTGTATGAAAGGGGACCAAAAAAAAAAAAAAAACTGGAATTATCTTTTGGAGGGCAGGCCCATTGCAGTACAGGCTTCCCCTGCTAGGTAAATGTTCTAGGAAACCATTGGCATCAGTGTACCTGCTAGCATTGTCGTGAGAGGCTGTGTTTGGCTTCAGTGAATTTTTTTGTTTTTTGGAGATTCTTTCAACACATTTGCCCATTTCATGATGGGTGATTTATGAGTGTGCCTGCCCATACTACGCTGAGTGTTCAAAACTTTTTGACCAAAACCAGCATGACCCCTGTGTCCCACCCTTCCTATTCACCTGATCTCATCCAGAGCAACTATTTTTGTTTCCTTAGATGGGAAAAGTCCTTAAAGGGAAACATTTAGCTGATGTGGAAGAGGTGAAACAAAAATGGCAGAAACACTAAAAGGCATAAAAATTGATGAGTTCAGAAACTGTTTTGAGCAGGGGAAAAAGCATCTCATTAGGTGTATTGCATCAAACGGAGAGTACTTTGAAGGTGACTGAAATTTAAACATGTAAGAATAAATGCACAATTTTTAATAAATAAATTTCAGGATTTGGGATCACCCTCTCATATAGTTTTATTTCTGTTTCTTCTCCTATTACATTTTGAGATAATTGATAGTGGACATAGTGAATATTTGATGAATGGAAAAAATTACTCAATGGGACAAATCTAGAAGACCATACTTGGTCAATCTGAGGGCTAGATGTTATTGCTGTGCATCAAGGCTCAGTGTAGAAATGAGTGAGCTATATGGAGCCATAAGATGATAGAAGTTGCTATTAATGAACTGACTGAACTCTGGAAACTGCCAGGGAAGGAAGGGGGGCATGTAACATTAATAAGGGTGTCTGATCTCAAACCAGGCGAAGTGGGGACCGAAGGGAAGCCCAAACTTTACCTGTACGATGACCGCTTATATACCTAATCCTGGATTGCACCCCACTTCTTTGAAATAAAATAAATTTTTAAAAAGGAAGATATTAGACTAAATAGGCTTGATATGTTAAATTATAGGAGAAGCACTGTCAAATAATAAGTGATACCAAACCTTCTTAAAGTTATATTTATGGATATGTTATTTATATGAGTGTTTCAAAATTTGTATGAGTCCTAGAAATCTAACATTATCAGTCATAATTTTGCTTATTATGTTAAAATAGTGTGTGCCTCAGAAATAACCAAATTTCCTTGTCAACTGCTGATTATAATGAATTTATCAAATTTTTAACCATGGCCATTCTAAGTCTTTGTCATCCACAATTGTAAAAAAAAAAAAAAGTTCTTCTGAAACTCCCAACAATCCTCTTCTGCCAGGACTGGATTTTCGTTTTTGTTTTTTGCCAATCACTACTGGAGTAAAAATGAGTGATGAATATGCACTTCCAACATATTTCTTGAAATCGTATATACCAATGTTGTGTATGCTTGTCGCTTCTGAATTTCATCAGAATTGTCCACTTGTGGAACCTCATCAAACTGAAAAGCTTCTGCAAAGCAAAAGAAACCATTAAGAGATTGGGAAGAGCGTACACAGAATGGGGTGGGAATATTTGTCTACTGTATATCTGACAATGGCCTAGCATCTAGGATCTACAGGAACTCAAAAGGAAAAAAAAGCAGACAACCCTATTAAAAAGTGGGCAAAGGATATGAATAGACACTTCTCAAAAGAAGACATATGAGCAGCCAACAGATACATGAAAAAATGCCCAGCCTCACTAATCATCAAAGGCATACAAATCAAAACCATACTGAGATACCACCTAACTCCAGTCAGGATGGCCATCATCAATAAGTCAAAAAAAAAACAGATGCTGGAGAGGATGAGGGGAAAAGGGAACACTTTCACACTGTCGGTGGAAATGTAAACTAATACAACCTCTGTAGAAAAGTGTGGCAATTCCTAAAAGATTTAAAAATCGACATTCCATGACCCAGCGTCCCCCTTTCTGGGAATATGCCCGGAGGGACTTGAATCATTCTATAAAAAAGATACCTGCACACGCATATTTATTGCAGCATTATTCACAACAGCAAAAACATAGAACCAACTGTGCTGTCCATCAAAGTTGGACAGAATAAAAAAATGTGGTGCATATACATGACTGAATATTATGCAACCATAAAAAAGGACAAAATTATGGACTTCACAGCAACTTGGATGGATTTAGAGTTTATCATTCTGAGTGATCTATCACAGCAACAAAAAACTGAAGTACCACATGTTCTCACTTATAAGTGAACCCTGAACATTTATCATAACACTATAAGAAAGGGTTTGGTAGTAGCAGGATGCTGCCAGGGGAAGAAAGAGAAGGACACATAACATCAATAAGGGTACCTGATCTCAAACCAGGCGAAGTGGGGACCAAAGGGAGCCCTAAACTTTACCTGTCCAATGACCACTTATCTACCTAATTCTGAATTGTGCCCCACATCTTTAAAATAAAATAAAACGAAAGAAAAATTGTCCACTTGTGCTACTCAGATGCATAAGTAATTTTAAGATTGACTTTTTTTTTTTTAAAGCTGTTGCTCACTTTACAAATCCAGGATGCTAAATTAGAAGGAGCATTCTCTTTATGGGCCAAAATTCTATGGCATCAATCCTGGAAATAACAAATATAAGTAGATTGGAACTGTCTACTTCCCATGTCATTTCCAAAAGTAAACTGGCTGTGCACAAGAACAGGCTTCCTCAGCAAATACTAATTATCTTTAACTAACATTCTGGAGCCTCTTTGTATTCCTTAAAATATGAGTCTCCCAGATAGGTTTGCACTGACTTTTAATAGTTAAAACATAAGCTTCCCTTTCATGTCAATCTAAGCACTATCTTTTGTAGTTATTCAGGGGTCTAAACAGATTTTTCAAACAACCATATTTACTCAGTTTACCCATGACCCCTCTGTTTCTGTTCATTTATTCCAGGCTAGATACAAATATTTCTCAGTGCAGGTGTAGAAAGAAAAAAAAATCACAGTAGATTTTTCTAGTGTTATTAACTTCAAGCTTTTTCATGGAACTTAAAATAAAAAGTTATACTTGAATGAATAAAAAAGTTTGTTTGGCTAGATAAAGGTAAGCATTAATAAAATATCAATAAAATTTATTTATTTATTTATTTATTTATTTTTCTTTTTCCCCTCTTTTAATCTTTCTTTTAATCAGTATTTTTTATTATCATATTGTGGGGTACAGTTAAGGATTAGGTATACAAATATGCTTCATTCAGACACCCTTGGTGATAAGAGGTGTCTCCCTGTCCCCAGACAGATATTGAGTATCATTAATCCCATCCCCC
>CAUYQG010214947.1:0-21416 GCA_963574415.1 Tarsius wallacei | reverse complement strand
GCCCCGCTGGTCTTGGCGGCGTTTCCTGGGAGCGGCCACTGCAATCCAGTTTGGGTGACTTATAAACACACCAACAAAAAAAAAAAAAAAAAGAAAAGAAAAAAAGGAGAAATTAGGTCTGGAGTGGAATACTTTTTTGTTTTTTTCCCTTGAGAAGGAGGAGTCATTTCAAATGCTGTAGAAATGTCAGAAAGAATTGGAAGAGGGAAAAAGGCCATTCAACAGAGTCATTGGTGACCTTTGATAAGAGAGCATTTGTTGTCAAGCTGTAGAGATGGCAGCTTGATTGCAGGGAGTGAAGAAGTGAATAGAGAGGAAATAGACACAACTGGAGAACACATCACCACTTCCAGGAGTCAGATCATCAAAGGAAGGGGAAAAACTTCAGCACTTGAAGTGTGATGAAATAAAAAAATAAATCTGGGCCAATTTGGGCAGAATGTTTTCACTCTTGGGGCAACTGGGCATCACAGAAACCAACTTATCTCATCCAAGTGAGACTCACCCTCAGCCAAAGTCAGGAATGGAGCCTGACCATTGTGAGTCATTCATTACTATATTATTGGTCAAGGTTCTCCAGAGAGATAGGACCAATAGGATAGATAGATATTGATACAGATATAAATGACATAGATATAGACATAGATATGAACTTAGATATATGAGAGGACTTAGTGATTATGGAAGCTGAGAAGTCCCAACAATAGGCCTTCTGCAAGCTGAAGACCCTGGGATTCTGGCAGTGTTTCAGTTCAATACCAAAGACCTAGGGGAAGCCAGTGGTGTAACAGTCTGAAGCCAAAGGCCTAGAGTCTGGAGGGCCACTTGTTTAAGTCCTGGAGGCCAACTTCTGGGCAGCCTGCAGTTGTCCAACGACAGGAAACGAGAGTATATCCCAGCTCCAGCAGCTAAATCAGCATATTCACCTTTTCTCTGATTTTGTTCTCTCTGGGTCCCCATCTGATTGGATGGTGCCCACCCAGAATGAAGGCAGATCTTCTCCCAAATCCACTCAGACTCACACTCTAATCTCCTCTGGAAACACCCTCACAGACACATCCAAAATAATGCTTTACCAGGTTTCTAGGTATTCCATAATCCAGTCAAGTTGACACCTAAAATTAATTATCACAATTGCTTTCTCACTGAAATTGCCCTGAGAAGAAAATGGACATAAAGAAGAATTGGAAGCGAATGACTGTGCAGATGTATAGAATGAACAGTATCCTAGATACGGAAACAGTGAAAGGCCAGGGATTTTTTTTTTCTGCTCTTCGTACTTCCCAATATGAGTGATGAGCAAGAAAGACAAAGGAGAATGGGAGTATTTTGAGTGGTAAGAACATGTACTACTTACCCATGTAGGCTGTATATGTTTAGGTGGGATATATTTAAGTTTCAAGTCTCAGCTGAGCAATGCCAGGTCAGAAGTTTTGAGTAAAGTGGAGGTTCTTCAGGGGCTAGTCCTTTATGCTCCTGTAATTTTCCCCAGCTCTGAGTCAGATCTCCTCAGCCAGTGATTTCGTGGGAACAATCACCTTAATTCTCTTTGCACAGCAGAGTTAACGTAGCGTATTCAGGCAGCACATGTGTGGGCTTTTGGCATCACAGATTCAATTGCCTGCCTAGCCATGAGTTTTGAAAAGCATTTATAGGAGGTTGCCATAGGAGAGGCCATGTAGGTCAGAGAGGACACCCGTATTATAGATAATTTATAATTACAATGATAAGCCCTTGGAGTTAGGGCATATGTATTTGGTTACAGGAAATGGGACACTTGTATTCTTTTTTGTTTTGTTTTTTGTTTTTGTTTTTGTTTTTTGTTTTTTGAGTTTGAGTCTCACTCTGTCGCCCAGACTGGAGTGCAGTGGCCGCTTCCGGCCACCGCAGCCTCGACCTGCTGGGCTCTGGCGATCCTTCCACCTCAGCCCTCCAAGTAGCTAGAACCACAGGCGCGCACTACCACGCCCGGCTACACTTGTATTCTTGGTATAAAGATATTGGAAGGCTGGGCACGGTGGCTCAGGCCTGTAATCCCAGCACTTTGGGAGGCCAAGGCAAGAGGATTACCTGAGCCCAAGGGTTCGAGATCACCTGAGCAACATGGTAAGATCTCGTCTCTACAATAGATCAGAAATTAGCTGGACGTGGTGGCATGCACTTTGGTTCTAGCTGAGACAGAAGGGATCGCCTGACCCCAGCAAACTGAGGCTGCGGTGGCCGTGAGCATGCCACTGCACTCCATCCTGGGTGACAGAGTGAGACTCCAACTCAAAAAAAAAAAAAAATATTGGAGAAAAAAGAACAGGGTTTGAATAAAAAAGAGAAGGATATTATTTTTCTCAAATACTGACTTTTAAGTGAGCTAGTATATGAAAATGCATATAAATGCATGTAACAGGTACTCATTACATATTAGTTTCCCCTATGATATGAACTTCTGGTTATTCTTAATTATCTTTATACTTTAAGATCTATTCCTAAACACATATTCAGGGCTGGGCCTGCCACTTTCTGGTTGAGTGCCTGGCCCACTCAAAACTTGCTTCTTATCTTTTCCCTGTGCACAGACTGCCATTCAAAGCATGTTTTTTGAATGCATTTTGAATGAATGAATTGTCTACTTTGTGGATTATCAAAATCCTTTTTATGTCTGTTCGTGTGAGTGGATCTCAGTGTTGGAATTTGAAGATTAATTGGATTATAGGGCAGGAGTGTGATTGTGTGTGTCTGGGTATGTGTGTTTCATTAAAATTCTCAAACGAAAAATAAATCATTTGTGGATTTGTCAACTTGCTTTTTTTTGTTTAATATTCTGAATGATCCAGTGCCTGTTGCCTTCATGCTAATGAAAAGTAGCCATGCATGGTATATATACCTTATGGGAAAATTGTCAAAGTGCTTGGCAGAGAAAATATGGAGTTCAATCCTATGTGGAAAAATGTCATTGTAGAAACATATCAGGCTATTACACCTAGACATCCTGACTTCAGGTCCAGTCAATGCTGGGATTTCTTCCCAGGACCCTTAGGGCTCTCTGTGAGTTGGTAAACGACCAGAGTTCTTGGTTAGGACTGTTTTTATTTCTTCCAATTGGAAAAACCAAAATAATGGTTTTACCTTAAACCAGTTTTCCCTGGGGCTACGGGCAAATGAAGTTGAATGGGGGTGGGGATAGGAGTGGGGCACAGGAGGGGAGGCAGGAAACTGAAAGGATTCCTTCTAGAAAATAGCACAGCTTGCAGCCTGTTTGTCCTTGAGCTCCATGGTCACTAGAGCAATTTGTGATAGGGTTTCTACATGAAGCTCCCTCACTCCCCACGTTTCTTTTGTCCTTGAGGACCCAAGAATGTGTCCTTCTTTCCATAGGCATCAGCTTCCCTGGCCCTCGAGGAAAAACACTAGGCTCTCTGTATCTGTCCCACCTTATGACCTTTCAGGACTCAGAATTTCAGCTTTTTAAGAGGTTTTGTTTGGAGACAGGGTCTCTCTATTGCCTAGGCTGGAGTACAGTGTGGTGCTATCATAGCTCCACTGTAACCTTGAACCCCTGGGAGATCCTCCTGTTTCAGCCTCCCAAGGTGCTAGAATTTACAGGTGTGAGCCACCGCACCCGGCCTGAGAGGTTTGTTAACTATAGGGAAATAAATATGTGGCAACAAAATTGCCAGTTGGGAAGCTATAATCATAAAAAATCTTGAAAATATATTGGTTCTTAATTGAGTTTGGCCTTCAACCAGATATGAAAGGACCAGTGCTCCTTTTGCTTGGGCTTCTTCTAAAATGTTCTTTTTTTTTCTTAAGTAGGAGTCTTACTCTGTCACCCAGGCTGGAGAGCAGTGGCACACTCCTGGCCACTGCAGCCTCGACCTGCTGGGCTCAGGCAATCCTTCCGCCTCAGCCTTCCAAGTATCTGGAACCATAGGCTCATGCCATTGCGCCTGGCTAATTTTTTGATTTATTGTAGAAATGGGGGGGGGGGGTCTCACCACGTTGCCCAGGCTGGTCTCGAACCTATGGACTCAGGCAATCCTCTCACCTTGGCCTCCCAAAGTGCTAGGATTATAGGCGTGAGCCACCGCGCCCGGCCTCTAAAATGTTCTTACAGGAGTTTATTAGTTGTTTCTGGGGAATCAGTGCTTCAGTCGACTTGAAGTTGATTCCTAAATCAAGCTATATAGACGTCAGCTGGCAGTAGAATCAAACTGGCACTGTTATCAGGATTGTTTCCTAAACCTATTTCTGTGAAGAGAGACCCTCAGGGCACCAGCTTGTCTCCTCTGCAGCTGACCTAGCTGTTATGAGTCCTGCCCTTGTGCCTAAATGGGAGGGTGCTAGCCTCCCTGGTTCCCAAAGACTACCCCTTGGGCTGCAGGCCAACCCTTCATTGACCTCCTAGAAGCCTCTCCAGCCCTGGCTTTAGCTGGGAAGCCCTGCCCTGTCCTCTGGCACACTGCTCTGTCTTATTTGGCTTGCCTATGGTTTTTTCACCAGCTGGTTGTTGAGAGAGTTCTACTCTTAAGTGTAGGATGTTTTTCTTCTGGTATGGTAATTTATTTTTATGGTTTCACTTGTGACTTTGTGACCTCAGTGGCAGGTGCCATCACCTGGCAAACTGCAGAAAGCTGGTCAGGGCAGACTAGTCACTTCTTGTTTCAAGGTTTTTGGTGCCTTGGACTTTGCAGATGTTCTTGCTTTCTGGCTAAGGACTACCTCCTGGAGAGCAGAGACGACTGACACCTACAGCAGAATGAACATTCAGGTTCTGCCTAACCCCTCACTCTGAGTCTCAGCCCAAGTTCAGAACCCCCTCAGTCTCATCAGTGAGGTCATTCTTTCTGCCCATCCCGTCCTGGCTCCAAGTGAATGCTGTGATCCAGTATTATGGTGTACTCAAAACAAAAGAACAAATAATGCTGGGGCAGAAAACTTAAATTGACATCCTGGTTTCTTAATTTACCAACAGTTTACTCTTAGACATGTCGTGTATCCTCTTGAAGCCTAATTTTCTTCTTCTTTAAAATGTGAATTAGGGTATATATATGTATCTTACCTACTTTATAAGAGTAAAAAAATTAGGTGGAAGAATATACTTGGATGCACTTTCAGGACTAGGAAGAGCAGTTTAAATGTTAAGGTTTATTCTTAGTGTTAAATACATGTTGGTGTTTAATGATTTGTATGAATTTTAAAAAGCAACTAGTGTTTGTTCTAAAGGAGGTATTATCTGACATACCAATAGGTTCTCTCCAGGGCATGGGCAGAGCTACTGATATCACTGGCTAGGGTTTGTCATTAGCTCTGTGGCTCTGGTTCAGCAGGGCAAAAAGTCAGTGAATTCATCTACCTGACGGAAGAGACAGTCAAGCTTTTGTGTGGCATGGAGCTCAACTGGCCAAGGTGGAAGATGCAGATCATGTAGACGAAACATTTAAAGCCGAGAGACCAACATGAATGACGTTTAGAGGAATGAATATGAGTGGAGCACACGTGGTTCCATATAAACAGCAAAAGGGACTCAGGTGGAACTTTTTGCTGAGGAAGTTGGTTTCATGTTATAAGGCCTTACGTATCAGGCAGATAACTTTGGATTGTATCCTATGACATTATAGGAAGACTTCCAGGGACTTTAACTTGGGAAGAGGCTTGTTGAGAGCTGCTTTAGAAGATAACAGGTGGCAGTCTGGGCATATTCGTTGTGCTGGAGTCAGCTTGCATTAGTTTATAGAAGCCGATTATGTCTATCACTTTCCAGTGATGGCCTTCAGTGACATCAGAAACCGACCATGGGCGCGGTGGGAAGTTGAGGCGAGAGGATTGCCCCAGCCTGGGAGGGCCTGAGCCTGGGAATTGGAAACCAGCCTGGGCAACTTGGTGAGGCCTCATCTCTACAATAAATAAAAAAAATAAGCTGGGTGTGGTAGCGTGTACCTGTAGTTCTAGCTACTTGTAAGGCTGAGGTGGAAGAATTGCCTGAGCCCAGCAGGTCGAGGCTGCAGCGGCTGTGAGCGTGACACTGTACTCCAGCCTGGGCGACAGAGTGAGACTCCAACTCAAAAAAAAAAAAGAAAGAAAGAAACGGACTGGTGGGAGTATTTATATTACAGAAATTGGCAAATAATGCAAATCAGTCTCCCTATCACATTCTGATTGTTAAACATTTATCAGCACATTTACAGCCATTTGCAAAACTGAGATGCTTGTTAAAAATCCTTCAGGCTCAGTTGGACTCACGGCTCAGCCTGTAATCCCAGAACTTTGGGAGGCCTAGGCGAGAGGATTGCCTGAGCCCGTGGGTTCGAGACCAGCCTGGGCAGCTTGGCAGGACCTCGTCTCTACAATAAATCAAAAAGTAGCCAGGCGTGGTAGCGCACGCCTGTAGTTCTACTTGGAAGGCTGAGGCGGAAGGATCGCTGAAACCCAGCAGGTGGACACTGGAGTGGCGGTGAGTGTGCCACTGCACTCCAGCCTGGGTGACAGAGTGAGACTCCAACTCAAAAAAAAAAAAAAAGAAAGAAAAAGAAAAAATCCTTCAGGCTCCAACCCAGGACTCCTGAGTCAGAATCTGGGGTGAGTGAGGGGATAAGGGCCTATTTGAAAAAAAAAAAATTTTCTTGGTGATTCTTGTGGAAATAGTCTTTGGATTAGGGCAGGGACTGGGTAGAGAAGAGAGGGTGGATATAAAATATATTTCCAAGGTAGGGGCACTATAATTCCTGACAGAGTGGAGAGGAGAGAACTGCTTAGACTATTTTTGGGTTTTCTTGTTTGCACAACTATGTGGATGGATGGTGATATAGGTGTCTGAGTTAAGGAAGGCAGATAGGAGTTGTGTGGGAGAAGAAATGAGGGTGCCAGAGGGGGAAGAGGTAGTTTTGGGTGTGCTGTGGGAGGAGCCTAGAGGCAGGGTTTGGTAATATTCTGTAAACAGCTTGATACAGGGAACTGGAGCTTGGTGGAATAGAGCTGAAGATACAGGTTTGGGAGTAAACATGTGGGTATTTGTTGGCATTATGGATTTGGATGAAATCATTGGAGGAGAGTTTGTAGTATGCGAAGAAAAAGAGACTGTGGACAGAATTCGAGGGACAAGTTTTCAAAAGTTGGTAGTGGGAAGAAAAGCCAAGAAGAGATTAGGCAAAGAACAGTTTGTATATTGATTACCTAACCAGATGACTCCTTGGAGGGAGGAGTTCCTTCAGGCGTTTTCAACTTCTGCAGAAGCCTAACAGAAATCACACAAGCATTTTTCAGTAACAAGACAACCTAAAACATTAAGTTTACTTGGCTTGAATTATATCAACCCAGTGTGATGAGTCATACCATTTGATGCTGACCTGAAGTTCTGAATGGTATTTATGTGTCTTTGATTAGCAACACTCTCAGACACATGCTTGTTAGGAGACAAATAATGCTTAGTCAGTCGCGTCTTCCAAAACTCAACAGTTGGGAATATAGTTTGAGGTTCTTGGTGGGGAGGAAGTTGAAGCATTGTAGGGAACAGAAATGTTGACCCTCTGTGTGTCATGTCCTGTTCCTGTGAGAGGAGTTCATTGGAGAAGGAACTTGAACTCCTCATTTTGAGCAGTTTAAATGGAGGGACCAGGATGAAGCTGATTGTCGAAAATAAAGTTTTAGACTTATCTGTGCATAAAATGGCTTCTGATTTGCCTTGGGATTGAGAGCTTTCAACAACACTTTGGCACTGACACCCTTCTTCAACATGAGTGTTCAGGATTGTGGAGCAAGAGATTTTCTAGAGGCAGGGAGGGGACATGGGGGATGGGGAGAGAAGAAGGGAGGGATATGGGTGTTTAAGGTGGAGGGAGGTTGGCCCTTCAGCTTTCACTCTCCAGGTCCCGACCAATCTTTATACACTTGAAGTTCTTAGAAGCAACTTGGTTGACCACATTACCTCCTGAGTAAGTTTACTGCTGAGTGACCTCGTTAATTTGTATTTCTTATCTTAAGCGAGCCTAGGATTTCACTGTGAAGCTAAGTAGTGATTGAGCCCAAGGAAGCTAGTAGGATGTGGGAAACTTGAAAAAAAGCGGTGTGCTCCTTTAGCTAAGAGCAACTGAAGAGAGTTGAAGCTGACATCCGTTTCCCTTGCTCCCTTTCTCAGAACCCTTTTGAGGAATATAATGGGGTAAGTATAATTCTTTTAATTGTGTGTAGCAAGAGCTCTAGAATTTTATTGTGAGTGAGAAATCCTTTGTGAAAAATATCTTAGAACATGGCATTGGAAAGAATGTTTATTTATTTTGCTTAGCCAGAGCTTGATTGTCTTTATTCGCGAGAGCCAAGAATAGGCATGGAAATGTAAAACCCAGGCCAGGTGCAGTGGCTCATGCCTAGAATCCCAGTAGTTTGGGAGGCCAAGGCAAGAGGATTGCCTGAGCCCATGAGTTCGAGACCAGCCTGGGCAACTTGGCAAGACCTCATCTCTATATTTCATAAAAAAAACTAGCTGTGTGGTGGCGTGCATCTGTTAGTTCCACCTACTTGAAAGGCTGAGGCGGAAGGATCGCTGAGCCCAGAAGATTGAGGCTGTGGTGGCCTGAGCATGCCAGTGCACTTCAGCCTGGGTGACAGAATGAGACTCCCAACTCAAAAAAAAAAAGTAAAACCCATTGACAGTTCAGAAAGAAAGAAATCATAGCCTTGAGTCTCAAAATCTTTTCCTACTATCTTTTAAGTGTAATGTCTAGTTGGAGAGTCACATTCTTTTCTGTCCATGTTCTGATGGTGGTGAGATGCAGCTTCCTTGTGCTGGCTGAGAGTTGGACTGCAACTTTGGCATGGGCTAGGGCAGAGGAGGGCTGGCGTTAGGAGTATACCGGTGGGTTTTGTCACAGTGGCTTTTTTATTTGGAAGGTCCACATATGTCTAATTTAAGCTGGTACCTCCAGAGCCTAGCACCAATACCTGAAACACAGTTGAAACACATGGACCAATAGAATGACAGGTCAGGAATTCAAACTAGGTGGTGGGCTTTTGAGGTCACAAACCCATGCCTTAGACATTCAGTAGGGCCTGGTGGGGTACTTTCAACACAGGCATTCAGAGAATGTTGATGAACAAGGGGGAAAGTGCAATTCTGTGTTGACTTGAGAGGACTCAGCAAGGTGTCTTTCTGGACTGACCAGAGCGAATACTCCGTGGAAATGGAGACCTTTGTAAGCACAGCATAAGAGGACAGGGCTAGACACTTGTGAATTCATTTATCAGACATGTAAGATACACCTAATGTGTGCTAGGCACTGTGCTAGGTACTGGGGATGGAAATAAATGACAAATTAAATAAGATCTGTGCTCTCAAATAACTTAGTATAGTAGAAGGCAGAAGTGAATCATTAATTACTGTATCTCAAGGAGTATGATAATTGTTATGATAAAGAGTAGTGCAGGGTGATACAGGACCATAGCATGGGTGGTGGCTAGCAAGGAAGATTTCTCTGAGAAAGTACTCCTTTTGAAGGATAATAATAGCTATAATATCGAGTATCTACTAAATGCCAGATACCTTTCTAAGTATTTATGGGTATTAGTTTACTTAATTCTCACAATACCCCAATAACATAGATATGATTATCATTTCCAGATCACCCCCGGATCCTTTTTAAATTTTATTTTTGTTTTTCTGAGTTGGAGTCTCACTCTTGTTGCCGAGGCTGGGGTGCAGTGGCATGCTTACGGCCACCTCAGCCTCGACCTTCTGGGCTCTGGCAATTCTTCCTCAGCCTTCCAAGTAGCTGGAACTACAGACCCATGCCACCACGCCTGGCTAGTTTTTGTGGTTTGTTGTAGAGACAATGTCTCACCAAGTTGTCCAGGCTGGTCTCCAACCCCCAGGCTTGGGCAATCCTCTCGCGTTGGCCTCCCAAAGTGCTGGGATTGCAGGCTGAGCCACCGCACCCGGCTTTATTTTTATTTTTTGATTCGGGGTCTTACTGTGTCACCCAGTCTGGATTGCAGTGGCATGATCATGGCTCACCACGGCCTTGACTTCCTGGGCTCAGGTGATCCACCTCAGCCTCCTGAGTAGTTGGGACTACAGGCATATGCCACCCCACTGGCTAGTTGTTTTTATTTTTCGTAGAGACGAAGTCTCACTATGTTGCCCAGGCTTGTCTCAAACTCGTAGGTTCAAGCAATCCTCCTGCCTCAGCCTTCAAAAGTGCTGGTATTACAGGCATGAGCCACCATACCTGGCCACCCCCAAATCTTAGAAGAGTCAAGATTTGAATGCAGGCAGTCCAATGTTAGGCTCCTCAGGCTCAGTCCCTAAACTATATTGCTTCTGGGGTGGGAATTAGTGGGACAAAGATGGGAGAGAGAAAAGGCCATGCCAAGTCAGGAGAAGGATGAATTCAAAGGAGGAGGCGACCGGGTGCGGTGGCTCACGCCTATAATCCCAGCACTTTGGTAGGCAGAGGTGAGAGGATTGTCTGAGCTCAGGGGTTTGAGACCAGCCTAAGCAATATGGTGAGACCTTGCCTCTGCAATAAATCAAAAAATTAGCTGAGAGTAGTGGCACATGCCTGTGGTTCCAGCTACTTGGAAGGCTGAGGTGGAAAAATCACCTTGAGCCAGCAGGTCGAGGCTGTGTTTGCACTCCAGCTTGGGCAACAGAGTGAGACTCGGATTCAAAAACAAACAAACAGCAAAAGAGGAGGCAAGCAGGAGGGCTGGGGTGGAGAGTAGGAGTGAGAACTGAGGGAGCCAAGAGGTGAGGTGACAGTCTGATTATGAGGCTGTTATTGTTGAGATAAGGAGCTGGAACTCTGTTTCCAAATGATGGGAAGCTTAAAGAACTTTAAGCCAGAAAGAGACATGATCAAATCTGCCTTTCAGTAAGATCATTGTTTCAGTGTTAGGCTCGACTGGAATAGGGCCATATTGGCAACATAAAAGCAGTGAAGAGCCGCCCATTAACACAACCCAGGCGAGGAGTGATGAGAGCTTGGTCTCAGATGGTGGCCATCAGAGTGATGAATGGAGACTGGGTGGCTTTGAGAGACAGGAAGTGCCTGCAGGACTTGGTGTCATACTGATTTTGGGGTGTGTTTCTATTTCACATGAATCCTTACTTGTGGAGTACAAGTCAAGAGAAAAAGGTGATGGAATCAGTAGTGGGCATGCTCAGTTGAAGATTCCTATTGAACATTAGAGAGAGATCACAACCGGGAGTGGTGGCTCACGCCTATAAACCCAGCATTTTGGGAGGCTGAGGCAGGAGGATTGCCTGAGTCCAGGGGTTCGAGACCAGCTTGGGCAACTTGGCAAGACCTTGTCTCTACAATAAATAAAAAAATTAGCCAGGCATGTTGGCACATGCCTGCGGTTCCAGCTACTTGGAAGGTTGAAGTAGAAGGATAGCCTGAGCCCAGCAGGTCGAGGCTTTGATAACCAGGAGCGTGCCACTGCATTCCAGCCTGGGCGGCAGAGTGAGACTCTGACTCAAAAAAACAAAAACAAAAAACCAAAAAAAAAGCAAAGAGATCAACACTACTGCAAATGATGTACCATAATAAAAATAAGTTTTATTTACAATTGCCCAGTACTTATTTGCCAAGCCTTGTGTTATTGTGCTGCACATAAATTAACTGATTTAATCCCCACAATAGGTTTCTGAAATGTTTTACATTTTTTGTTTGTTTGGGTTTTTTTTGTTTTGAGTTGGAGTCTCACTCTGTTGCCCAGACTGGAGTGCAGGGGCCGCTCCTGGCCACTGTAGCCTCAAACTGCTGGGCTCTGGCGATCCTTCCGCCTCAGCCTTCCGAGTAGCCGGAATTACAGGCACGCGCTACCATGCCCAGCTGATTTTTTGATTTATTGTAGAGACGAGGTCTTGCCAAATTGCCCAGGCGGGTCTTGAACCCACGGGCTCAGGCAATCCACTCACCTCAGCCTCCCAAAGCGCGGGATTACAGGCTGAGCCACCGAGCCCGGCTATGTTTTACATTTTAACATGTAATAAGGGAGGAAATGTAGAGAGAGATTAAGAAAGCTGCTGTGTTACTAAGAGAACAAGTGGCAGAACTAGAACTCAGATCCTGGGTTTAATCTTGAGACTTCTATACTAATGCTATTTAATAAGGCTTTCTGCAAGGATGGAAATGCTCTCTGTCTGAACTGTCTAATGTGGAAGTCACTAGCCACATGTGGATATTGACTGTTTGTTTTGTTTTTGACTTGGAGTCTCACTCTGTCGCCCAGGCTGGAGTGCAGTGGCACAGTCATGACTCACTGCAGCCTTGACCTCCGGGGCTCACGTAATTCTTCTGCTTCAGCCTCCCAAGGAGCAGGGACTAAAGCATGCACCACCACGCCTGGCTAATTTTTTTACGTTTTGTAGAGACGAGTTTTCACTATGTTGCTCAGGCTGGTCTTGAACTCCTGGGCTCAAGCAATCCTCCTACCTTGGCCTCTCAAAGTGCTGGGATTACAGGCATGAGCCATCACACCTTGCTCGATTTCAGGGATTTGAAATGTAACTAGTGCAACTAAGGAACTGATGTTTTTTATGTTTTTTGAGTCAGGGTTTCACTTTGTCACCCAGGCTGAACTGCAGTGGCACAATCATGGCTCACCGCAGCCTCTGCCACCTAAGCTCAGGGAATGTTTCTGCCTCAGCCTCCCGAGTAGCTGGGACTACAGGCATGTGCCACTATGCTGGCTAATTTTTTATAGAGATGAGGTTACGCCATGCTGCCCATTTTGGTCTCAAACTCCTGGGCTTAAGCAGTCCTTCCATCTTGGCCTCCCAAAGTACTGGGATTACAGTGTGAACCACTGCACACTGTGTGTTTTTAATTAATTTAAATTTATATAGCTACATATGATTCATGTTCACTGTATTGGACAGCTTGGTTCTCTGCTTTCTTTGGGCGTTATAAGCATATTCATCATAATTGAAAACTTGAGTGTGGGTAAGATCCCCCACCCAGCTGGGCGCTATGGCTCAAGCCTATAATCACAGCACTTTGGGAGGCGGAGGTGAGAGGATTGCCTGGGCTCAGGAGTTCAAAACCAGCCTGAGCAACATGGGGAGACCTTGTCTGTATAATAAATCAAAAAATTAGCCGGGCGTGGTGGTATGCGCCTGTGGTTCCAGCTACCTGGAAGGCTGAGGAGGAGGGATCACCTGAGCCCAGCAGGTCGAGGCTGTGATGGCCATGAGCATGCCACTGCACTCCAGCTTGGGCAACAGTGAGTGAGACTCTGACTCAAAAAAAAAAAAAAGATCCTCCACCCTCAAAGAGATGTACTGTATTGTAGCAGATTTTGTTTTTTTTTTTTTATAAGTCATGGGCATTTTTAAGAATCTGATAAAAGCTGTAAACCTCTGTCGGGAATATACAGTATTATTGTACATTACATTGATAACAATTTCAGAGGGCCATGAGTAGGTTTCCCTGGTGAAAAACAGGAAGGAACCCAATAGATCGTAAACTCCTTGAGAGCAGAGACCTAGTCTGTTTTGCCTACTGCTCTATACATAGTATGTAGATTTTAGAACAATGGCTAGTACATAGTTGATACTTGGTAAATTATTAAATGAGTGGTTGACTGAATGAGTCCAGGGAAACATTTTAGGTCTAAGTAGAAGAAGAACTCATGAAATTCCCCCCACAAAGAAAAGGGAAAGCAGGGCGAGACACAAGGAGCAGCAGAGAGTGGGGTCACAGAAGGCAAGAAGTGTGGTGTTTCAAGACTGCAAATAATCTTCAGTGTCAGACCTGCTGGGGAGTCAAAGAAGATTAGGATTTAACTGTTGTCATTGACTTTGGCAGGAACAGAAATCCTTCATGACATAATCAAGGAGTGGTGGGCACGGGGTGCAAATTGCAATGGATTGATTCATAAATCAATGGTGAGGAAATAGAGGCATTGAGTATCAAGTTCAGTATGTTTCAATCCTGCTGACCTTCCCAGAATTATTCTTACGTTTTTAAAAAATACACATTCCCGTCGGGCGCAGCGGCTCAAAGTAAGAGGATTGCCTGAGCACATGGGTTCGAGACCAGCCTGGGCGAGACCTCATCTCTACAATAAGTAAAAAATTAGCCGGGCATGGTGGTGCATACCTGTCGTTCCAGCTATTTGGAAGGCTGAGGCAGAAGGATCACCTGAGCCCAGCAGGTCACGGCTCTGGTGGTTGTGAGCGTGCCACTGCACTCCAGCCTGGGTGATATAATGAGACTCCAACAACAACAACAAAAAGGACATTCCTGGACAGGTTTGGATTCCAACATGACTCCAACTTGATAAACTTGTGGAGAAGCCAAAGAATCTGTATAGTAAAACTCCTGAGTTTTTTTTTTTTTTTTAGTTGGAGTCTCACTCTGTCACCCAGACTGGAGTGCAGTGGCCGCTCCCAGCCACCGCAGCCTTGACCTGCTGGGCTCTGGCGATCCTTCCTCCGCAGCCTTCCAAGTAGCTGGAACTACAGGCGTGCGCTACCACACCCGGCTAATTTTTTTTTTTATTGTAGAGATGAGGTCTCTCCAAGTTGCCCAGGTGGGTCTCGAATCCGCGGGCTCAGGCAATCCACTCACCTCGGCCTCCCAAAGTGCTGGGATTACAGGCTGAGCCACCGAGCCCGGCCTCTGAGTTTTTTTTTAAACTTCCTTTTGTAGTCTTCGCTCAGCTCCTGACTTTATATGATGCCATTTTGATGGAAGTTTGGCAGTCACCAAGTAGTAGATGTTTCAATAAAATGGCTGCGAAGAGGAGAAAAAAATAAAAGAGTTGAGAGACAGCTTTTCTTTTCTTTTTTTTTTTTTTTTTTTTTGTGACAGGGTCTCACTCTGTTGCTCAGACTGGAGTGCAGTGGTGTGGTCCTGGCTTACTGCAGCCTTGACCTCTTAGGCTTAGGTGATCCTTTTGCGTGCACCACCATGCCCAGCTAATTTTTAAAATTTTTATTTTTGTAGAGACAAAGTCTTACTATATTACCCAGGCTGGTCTTGAACTCCTGGGTTCAAGCGATTCTCCCGCCTCAGCTTCCCAAAGTGTTGAGGTTACAGGCGTGAGCCTCTGCTCCTAACTGAACTTTAATTTTTTTTTTTTTAAAGACTGACATGGGCATGTTTAGCCCCGCCCCCCCCCCCCCCACAGATTCCCATGAGAGCTATTAAGTAGATGCATATCTGTTAACTTGGTTGACAAATTCTCAGTTTTCACCTAGAGTGTATATTTTCTAAGTAGTCTTTGAGAAGATTGAGGTATATTGTGTAAGGAGTTGGCAGTACTCCAGTCACATCTGTTTACTTATTTTCTATTATTAGACTTTCCTGTGCTCGCTTGCCAGGTGACAAACAGAAACTATTCTTCCTTACTTTCCACATCTTGCTACCTGCCTTCTCTTCCCCCCACACCTTTCCTACTTAAACTGAAATTGTAAATGCCAGAGTCAATGTACATGTGGAAATAATTCAGCATGAAAACCCAGCTGTCTCATCTGTCAGTGGTAGTGGGGCCCTACTTTTCAACCTAAGGATCTCTTCTGTTATCTTCCTTCTATCCATGCATTGGATGTTTCAAAATCTTTATCTGCCAAACTAAGTAGTAAGTACAATAGATGTCTTCCAGCTGGGCTCGGTGGCTCAGCCTGTAATCCCGTGCCTTTGGGAGGCTGAGGTGAGTGGATTGCCTGAGCCCGCGGGTTCGCGCGTGCCTGTAGTTCCAGCTACTTGGAAGGCTGAGGCGGAAGGATCGCCGGAGCCCAGCAGGTCGAGGCTGTGACCGGGAGCGGCCACTGCACTCCAGTCTGGGCGACAGAGTGAGACTCCAACTCAAAAAAAAAAAAAATAGATGTCTTCCATTTGTGATAGATAGCTACACTTACCAAGGGCCAGATACTACCCTAGACACTTCTTTTTTTCTTCCCTCTTTTAATTTTTTTAAATTTAAAGATGTGGAGTACAGTTCAGGGTTAGGTATACAAATGTTCATTATGCAGGTATCCTTGTTGATGAAATGTGTCTCCCCTCCTCTGGCAGATTCCCACTACTACTGGAAGTCCCGCCTCCCCCTCACCCCCTACAGTTTCCCACTACTGCCAATCCTTTTCTTATAGTATTACGATAATTATTCAAGGTCCGATTATGACTGAGAACATGTGATACTAAGTTCTTTGTTTCTGTGATACATCACTCAGTATTATAGACTCTTAAGTCCATCCAGGTTGCTGGGAAGTTCATACCCTAGACACTTTCTATAAATGATTTCTAGCCAAGCATGGTGGCTCATGCCTGTAATCCCAGCACTTTGGGAGGCGGAGACAAGAGGATTGCCTGAGCCCACGGATTTGAGACTAGCCCAGGCAACATGGTGAGACCTCATCTCTACAATAAATCAAAAAATTGGCTGGGCTCGGTGGCTCAGCCTGTAAATCCCAGCACTTTGGGAGGTTGAAGCGAGTGGATTGCCTGAGCCCGCAGGTTTGAGACCAGTCCAGGCAACTTGGCGAGACTTCATCTCTACAATAAATAAAAAGTTAACCGGGGCATGGTAAGCACGCCTGTAGTTCTGGCAGTACTTGGAAGGCTGGGGAGGAAGGATTGCACGAGCCCCCCCAAAATTAATTGGGTGTGATGGCACACACCTGTAGTTCCAGCTACTTGGAAGGCTAAAGTGGAAGGATCGCCTGAGCCCAGTAGGTTGAGGCTACAGTGGTCGTGAGTGTGCCACTGCACTCCAGCCTGGGCGACAGAGTGAGACTCCAACTCTAAATAAACAAACAAACAAACAAACAAATAAATATTTTCTACCATTTCTATCTTCACTGTAATCTCTTTTTTTTTTTAGTTAAAATCTCACTGTGTCCCTTAAGATGGTGTGCAGTGGCATGAACATGGTTCATTGCTCAGGGGATCCTCCCACCTCAGCCTCCCAAGTAGCTGGGACTACATGCGTGCACCACCATACCTGGCTAATTTTTTTGCTTTTTTTGTAGAGACGAGGTCTCACTACGTTGTCAAGGTTGGTCTCAAACTCCTGGGCTCAAGAAGTTCTCCTGCCTTGGCCTCCCAAAGTGCTGGAATTGCAGGTGTGAGCCACTGTGTCTGGCCTCTCACTACTGTCTTTTAAGGAATGCACTGTTACCCACGTCTGACACTTAGAAAAGTTAAGTCATTTGCCTAGTCTTCCTCTGCTAAGTGGCAGAGCCAGGCGTAGAATGTGCATCTCTCTAACTCCAAATCCTGAACTTGGATAGTGGTTGGATTATTCATAGCTTAATCCTCCACACAGTTCTATAAATTGAGGATTAAGTTGTGAGTAATCACAAGAGGTCTCCGTTTTTTGGGAAATAGGCTAAGAAGGGATAAGTGACTTGGCCAAGGTTATGGGGCCAATAAGAAACAAAGCCAGGAAGCAAGGTTTGTCTGCCTCCTTGCTATTGCCACCATATCACTGCCTAAAATAATGTATTTCCCCATTTTTAGTAACCAAAGGCATTTGTAACTGCCACTGGGAACCTTTTGAAGCTTCTAATCAGCACGAAGTAATTGGCGCTGTCTAAATTGCTGTGATTACAGCCAACACAAAGACATGCAATATGTTAGTCTACACAGCCTTAGTGTGGGTAAAGGTAGTTTCCTTTGGAAATACTGAATTAGGCTTGGAGATATTAAATTATAGCTTGCACAGTCCCATGACTGCTTGGGACCACCTGAATCTCTCAAGAACCCCCTTTGGACTTAGGAGGCTGTGACCCCTTTAGAGCTGCCTGGAAGAAAAGCTGTTTCTATTTAGGCTGCACCTACTCAGAAAGGTTGCCATGTTCCATCTTTCTAGTAGAAAAGCTGTGCCTTCCAGAGGGCAGAAGGACACCTTCCTAGTGACTTGTGGGTTTGGCCTGTACTTTCTGCACATGTCTAGGGTAGGGGGAGGGAGGAAAGGAGGTTACTGGAATCATGAGAATTTGCCCAGCCTGCATCTCGGAGCTTTCTGGTCACAGCCTAGTGAATTTCTACCCTTTGAAGCCTGCTTTGGCTCAATTGCGGCAGATTTCTCTCAACTCTTCCCAGTAATGTGACCTTCTAGGATAAGCTCTTGCCCCAGTGCTGGTGGAGAACAAAGCCAGCATTCTGCTTCAACTGGTTTCCCTCAGGAGTATTCCAAAATTTTAGGAAGAGCTTCCTTGCCTTATTTAGTAATTTGCTGATGTTCCAAAGTTTAATTTATACGGTGATTTCTATCTGGAGCTTGAATTGACAACAGGAGGGATTTAACTCATCCTAGTGCTTGTCTAGATGTCTTGGGGGGAATGGCAAACAATTGCTTTTACAAATTCCCTTTCTTGCAATGTTAAGCCATTTTTCAGTCATCCGGTGACCAGGTGAAGTCATTCCAAATCCTTGTTTAGAGTTTTCTAATTCAGGTTTTCTAACAGTCATTTTCATCTGTTAGTGCCCTCTGCTGGACTTTCTCCAAGTTCTTTTCAGCTTCCTTAAGCCCAGACTGGATACCTTGTCCCACCAAGGCCTTGAATAATATGGAGTGGATGGGATTTGGTCTTTGACTTTGTAGCATTCTGCATACCTTTATAAACATGCTAGTGTGGTGGTTGCGCTTTTCATGGCTTTAGAAGACTGGCAGTTTTATTTAGGGAGCAGTGTGAATTCTTGGAGTCCAGGTAGCCTGTATCATTTGAAAAGGCTTCATGTAAGAGAATAACTAAAAGGGTGTATGTGAGAGGGTGAGGCAGTGTCTGTAGTTCTGGAAATTCTGCTCAAAAATATTATTTCATAGGATTGAGTAGAGGAGTGGTTGACGTTCATCTAATTTATTTATTTTTGAGTTAGAGTCTCACTCTGTTGCCCAAGCTGGAGTGCAGTGGCACAATCACAGCTCACCGCAGCATCGACTTCCTAGGCCCAGGTGATCTTTCTGCCTCAACTGCTCAAGAAGCTTGGATGAGAGGTGCATGCCACCATGCCCAGCTAATTTTGGTATTTTTTTTAAGAGATGAGGTCTCACTGTGTTGCCCAGGCTTGTCTTGAACTCCTGGGCTCAAGCAGTCCTCTCTCTTCAGCCTCCCAAAGTGCTGGGACTAAAGTGTGAGCCCAGGCTGGAGTGCAGTGGCACACTCACAGCCACTCCAGCGTCGACCTGCTGGGCTCCAGCGATCCTTCCACCTCAGCCTTCTAGGTAGCCGGAACTATAGGTGCGCCCTACCACTCCTGGCTAATTTTTTGATTTTATTGTAGAGACGAGGTCTCGCCAAGTTCCCCAGGCTGGTCTCAAACCCCTGGGCTCAGGCAATCCTCTCGCCTCGGCCTCCCAAAGTGCTGGGGTTACAGGCTTGAGCCACCGCGCCTGGCCTGTAACTGCACTCTTTAAATATATGAAAACTTTGGGAGGTGGAGGCAAGAGAAGGATTGCCCGAGTCCCGAGGTTCGAAATTAGCCTGGGCAAGTTGGCGAGACCTAGTCTCTACAATAAAACAAAAAATTAGCTTGGTAGGGTGGTGCACACTTGTGGTTCCAGCCACTTGGAAGGCTGAGGCAGAAGAATTGCCTGAGCCTAGGAGGTCGAGGCTCTGGTGGCTGTGAATGTGCCACTGCACTCTAGCCTGGGTGACAGAGTGAGACTCTGACTCAAAAACAACAACAAAAAAGGAATACCTTTTCTTCTCATTCCTGCTTCTCCTAAATTAATCCGATTTTAAGCGTCAGCACAAAAATCTGGTTGTCAAGACAGTCTTCTCTTACTGGTCCCAGAAGGACATGACCTTTTTGTATTCTGTGTTCCATAGCATTTAATCTGTACTTGTGGGAATTATCATTTTCTATTAATTAATTAATTAATTAATTAATTAGAGGCAGAGTCTTACTGTGTTGTTCCGGCTATAGTTGCACTCTTGGCCTCCACTTACCTTGGCCTCCCAAAGTGCTTGTATTACAGGTTTGAACCACTGTTCCCAGCCTCATCTTCTACTTGTAAATGTAGTTATTTATACAATATCTTTTTTTTTTTTGAGTTGGAGTCTCACTCTGTCGCCCCGACTGGAGTGCAGTGGCTGCTCCCGGCCACTGCAGCCTCGACCTGCTGGGCTCCGGCGATCCTTCCGCCTCAGCCTTCCAAGTAGCTGGAACTACAGGCAAGCGCTATCACGCCCGGCTAAGTTTTGATTTATTGTAGAGATGAGGTCTCGCCAAGTTGCCCAGGCGTGTCTCGAACCCGCGGGCTCAGGCAATCCACTCACCTCAGCCTCCCCAGGCGAGGGATTACAGGCTGAGCCACCGAGCCTGGCTTGAACTTTTCACATTACCAGTAAGGGTGCCCCTACTAAACCACCACACAATAAGCTTCTAAAAACATGGCCAGGTTTTTAAGTTCTGTCAGGAGTCTTTTCTGAACTTCTTGATTAGTGTTGAGAAATTAGAGAGTAATTAGGCATAAGAAGATAAAAATGAGAGAATTGGTGGGATGAAGAGAGTGTAAGATTTAGGCAACCAAATGAAAAAAAGTATTTTTTGTTTTCATTTAATATTGAGTAAATGCCAAATGTGTGTGCTTGTGAGGTTGCATTATATATATGTGCATGTATATATATAAAATGAGGAATGATACAGTGAACACACATAAACCTACCACCTAGTCTTAAAGAAAAAACATTAATTGTCCCTCTTCCCCTTCAAAGAAAATCACCGAATTTTCACTTCTTTGCTTTCCTTGTAGTTTTTCCACATACTCTCAATCTTTAAACAATATTTTGTTTAGTTTTCTATAAAATACAATAGTATATTATGTTTTTCTTTCTTTTTTCCTTTTTTTGAGTCAGTCTCTGTCACCCAGGCTGGAATGCAGTGGCACGCTCACGGCCACTGCAACCTCGGCCTGCTAGGCTCAGACGATCCTTCCCCCTCAGCCTTCTAAGTAGCCGGAACCACAGGTGCACATCACTATGCCCAGCTAATTTTTTTTTTTTTAAATTGTAGAGATGAGGTCTCGCTAAGTTGCCCCGGCTGGTCTTGAACCCCTGAACTCAGGCAAACCTCTTGCCTCCACTACCCAAAGTGTTGGGATTACAGGTGTGAGCCACCATGCCCGGCTATATATTTTTCTTCAATTTACGTTCCTGAGTTTTATCCATATTGTGTGAGCTATAGTTCATTCATTTCACTATATTCCATTGTATAACTATACTGTAATTTCTTCAGTCTACTATAGTGGGCCTTTGAGTTGTTTCCAGATTTTTTTGTTTGTTACTTCTTTTTTTTTTTTTTTTGAGTTGGAGTCTCACTCTGTCGCCCAGACTGGAGTGCAGTGGCCGCTCCCGGCCACCGCAGCCTCGACCTGCTGGGCTCTGGTGATCCTTCCGCCTCAGCCTTCCAAATAGCTAGAACTGCAGGTGCGTGCTACCATGCCCGGCTAATTTTTTTGATTTATTGTAGAGA
>CAUYQG010214942.1:0-11742 GCA_963574415.1 Tarsius wallacei | reverse complement strand
ATTTTTTGATTTATTGTAGAGATGAGGTCTTGCTTGCCCAGGCGGGTCTCGAACCCGCGGGATCAGGCAATCCACTCACCTCAGCCTCCCAAAGGCGCGGGATTACAGGCTGAGCCACCAAGCCCGGCTTATTTTTATTTTTATTTTTGTAGAGAGTCTCACTATGTTGCCCAGGCTGGTCCCAAACTCCTGGCCTCAAGCGATCCTCCTGCTTCAGCCTTTCAAAGTACTGGGATTATAGGTGTGAGCCACTACACCTGGCCCATAGCTAAAAATTTAAAGTCCATAAGAAATGTCACACATTATTTCTTCACAATTTGGTCAGCAGCATTTAGTGCTCAGGGGCCTCAAGAAAATGAACTGCCCATTCCTACAGGTGCCCATTAAAAAAGCAGTGCAAGGAGTCCCAATTATGACTGTTAAGATGGGCTCATCCTCCTAATTCCCCTCAAATTCGCAGACGCAGCCCCACCTGTTGGGCTAACTAGTTGAAAATATAATCGGTCATTATCCTAAAAGACTAAAAACAGAGGAAAAGTGTTCAATTATCAATACCCTCTCTTCTCCATGTGATTTGTGGAAGCAACATCTCTGAAAAAATAGATGATTCAAAACTGAATATTTTGTTTTAATATCTACAAAATACTATGGATATTTTGTAGGGATTACAAAAATGAACATGTTATTATCCCTGCTAACAAATAACTCAAATCTAAAGAAATGATCAAAATGAAGGATTTTTGCAAAGCACTAATCTAAGGGACTATGTTGCGGTTTAAAGTCTAAAATTAATAGGAAAAAATAAATAATAATGTTCAATCAATTAAATACAAAACCATAACACATACAAAAGTGTAACTGGATGAGATTCTTGTCACCTGACTGGTAAAATAAAAAATGTTTTAATCAGTTTTAAAATGTTCCCAACCTGCTCTACAGGAGTTTATACACTGTTGATGGGAATGTAAATAAGTACAAGCTCTATGGAAAACAGAGTAAGATTTCTAAAAGAACTAAAAATAGAACAATCATTTGATCTAGCAATCCCACTGCTAGGTAACTACTCAAAGGAAATCATTATATCAAAAAGATACTTGTAGCCGGGCTCGGTGGCTCAGCCTGTAATCCCACGCGCCTTGCGAGGCTGAGGTGGAAGGATCACGGAGCCCAGCAGGTCGAGGCTGCGGTGGCCGGGAGCGGCCACTGCACTCCAGTCTGGGCGACACAGTGAGACTCCAACTTAAAAAAAAAAAAAAAAAGATACTTGTACTAGAATGTTTATTGCAGCACTATTCACATAAGCAAAGATATAAAATCAACCTACGTGTCCACCAATGGATGACTGGATTAAAAAATGTGGTACATACATACACACACACACACACACGTATACTATTCAGCCATATAAAAAGAATGAAATCATGTCTTTTGCAGCAACATGGATGGAACTGGAGGCCATTATCTTAAGAGAAACAAGTCAGTCACAGACAAATACTCCATGTTCTCACTTATAAGTGGGAGCTAAATAATATGTACATAAGAATGTGTACATAGAATGTGGAATGGTAGACAATGGAGACTTCAAAGGGAGAGGGAGTGTAGAAGAGATTGATGAGAAATTTTTTATGGGTAAAATATATATATTTTTTGTTTTGGGTTTTTTTTGGAGTCAGAGTCTTATTCTGTCACCCAGGCTGGAGTGCCATGGCATGATCACAGCCACCGCAGCCTCAATCTGCTGGGCTCAGGTGATCCTTCCACCGCAACCTTTCAAGCAGTTGGAACTACTGGCAAATGCCACCATGCCCAGCTAATTTTTTGATTTGTGGTAGAGATGAGGTCTCAACATGTCCAGGTTAGTCTCGAACTCCTGGGTTCAGCAATCCTCTTGCCTTGGCCTCCTCCCAAAGTGCCAGGATTACAGGCATGAGCCACTGCGACTGGCTACAATATATGTTATTTAGGCAATGCATTTCCTAGGAAAGCCCTGACTTTACCACTATGCAATTTATCCATATAACAAAATTATAATCGCATCCCATAAATTTATACAAATAAAAGAAAAAAGTCCATTCTGTTGTTTTAACTTTTTTGTTAAAAAGAATCTATTCGGGCTCGGTGGCTCAGCCTATAATCCCGCGCCTTGGGAGGCTGAGGTGAATAGATTGCCTGAGCCCGTGGGTTCGAGATCTGCCTGGGCAGACGAAACCTCATCTCTACAATAAATCAAAAAAATGAGCCGGGTGTGGTAGCGTGCGCCTGTAGTTCCGGCTACTTGGAAGGCTAAGGCGGAAGGATCGCTGGAGCCCAGCAGGTCGAGGTTGCAGTGGCCAGAAGCGACCACTGCACTCCAGTCTGGGCGACGGAGTGAGACTCCAACTCAAAAAAAAAAAAAAAAAAAAAAAAAGACTCCAACTCAAAAAAAAAAAAAAAGAATCTATTATTCCTTAAGTTTAAGAATTCTATTAAACTTATCTGCCCTTTAAAAAGTTCTAGTAACTTCAACACACCAGTACTAATGCTGCTATACTATTTGTGTTATAATCTGATCTTACCTTTTCTTGAAACAGTGAAGATTTTTGCTTTCTCTTCTTTTCTGTAAATATTCCATATCTATAAGGTTTACAGTATACCTGAGACTGTTATACAGGGTCTGAGTTTAAAACTTTTTATGGGTATGGCACTAAGAAAATTCAATTTCATTGAAAGTACTCGTTATAATTAACAACAGAGCCCTATTATTACATGGCTCACTTAGATACACGCTGTGAATCAAATCTATCCCAGAACACAATCTCATACAATACGTTCTCCTAAAACTGCTGTGTCACTTTCCCCCAACAGCATCTAAAAAGGATGCACCGTATTTAACCAAACATTTAAATATTAACTTATTTATCGCTTAACGTAAAGCCCCTCTGGCACATTCTAGGAAGAGCAGCAAGGATCGTGTGTCTAACCCCTTACTACTCATTCTTCTAACAACCACACCTATCACTTTGTATTATTCTGTCCTGCTGATTCTTCTTAACACCTTTTCAGTTCGACCCTCCCAGTAAGCTTGTCCAAACTCGGATCACCTTACACAGACAACCACAGTAGCCATAGTTTTTTTTTCTTCTTCTTCTTCTTTAGAGGCAGGGTCTCTCGCTCTGTCACCCAGGCTGGAGAGCAGTGGAGCCATAGCTTAATGCAGCCTCCAACTCACTTTGGGGCTCAAGTGATCCTCCTATCTTAGCCTCCTGAGCAGCTGGAACTATAGGCATGCACCACTGTGCCTGGCTGTTTTTTTAAATTTTTTGTAGAGACAGGGTCTCACTATATGGCCCAGGCTCGTCTCAAACTCCTGGCCTCAAGTGTTCCTCCTGTTTCAGTCTCTCAAAGTGTTGGGACTTACAAGCATGAGCCCCGAAGTCCAGCAATAAACCAGTTTTAACACTATATCTCTACTCAGAAGCTTCAAATCTACACTTGGCTCATACCATGCTCATCAACAACCATCAATAGCTCCTAACAAGCCAAAGACTAAAGATTCTACGACACAGTCCCATCTAAACTTTATTGCCAACACAACACCTCCACTTACAACTAGGCTTCAGTGCTCATTTATTCAATATGCAGAGATGCTACTATGTCCCAACCATTATGATATGCACTTTAAAATATTCCCAAACATGGTTTGCCCATTCTTCTCCTTGTAGACTATCCCTTCCATTCAACCAAATCCTATCAATCTTTTGGAAACCATTTCAAGCAATGACTTGCCTGACCACTCCAACCACAGATCCTCTCCCTCTTCTCAAGTCTTTCCTAATTTCCCAAAGTCCATTCTGGAACTAAAAGATGAACTGAAGGGAAAACAATGCTCAATGATCATATAAGTGCGGGAAATACTGGGCTAATAAAAGTAAACATATTTCTTTTGCTGCAGAACTTCTCAGAGCATCCAATATTTTTATATGCAGCCTCTAGAGAGGTGATATGGACATGTCTACATAATTATACATTTTCTTAGACTTTTAACTTTTTATATGCATATATATGGCTTCCTTTACATTTACTGCCAGCTCTCTTTTTTTTTAGCAACTCGTTTGGTGCCCACCTCTATCACTAGCAGGACAGCTCTGGGAGAGCAGGGAGCTGATCTCTTGTACTGTGGCCAATACACAGAAGGCATCAAATTTTTGTGGAAGCAATGATGTCACCAGGCTTGAGCTTCAGAAGGCAGTACAGTGGAATGATCAAGAGCTCAGCCTCTGGCATCATAGGACCAACACACATTTATTAAGGCTCTGGCATTGGGCATTCAACCTCCCATCTGTAAAATAAACACAGTAATGGTACCTAACTTCCAAGACGCTGCAGAAGACTGGTTGTGATAATACAGGGTGTTCAGAAGGCATTCAGTTAACATTGGCAGCTGGATCAGTAGGACACAGAGCAGAGGAAGAGTCTAAGTAAGAAGACATTAAAACAACCCAAGTTATTTCCATGTGTGAGGACTTTGAAGTGCATAGTCTGAGTTTAAATTCTGGCTTCACGTCCTACAAGCTGCAGGATCTTATGGAAATTACTTCCTTTTCTGTGCTTCTGCTTGCTCATCTGTAAAATGGGACCAATAAAAGCAATTCCTTTACAGGAGTGCTGTGAGGATTAAATTAAACGCATGTCCTTGGCACACTATCACATATTAAGTGCTCAAAATCTTTTTTTTTCCCCTTTGAGTTGGAGTCTCACTTTGTCGCCTAGGCTGGAGTGCAGTGGCACACTCACAGCCACTGCAATCTAGACCTGCTGGGATCAGGCAATCCTTCTGCCTTAGTCTTCTAAGTAGCTGGAACTACAGGCACGCGCTATCATGCCCAACTAGTTTTTGTGATTTAGTGTAGAGACGAGGTCTCACCACGTTGCCCAGACTGGTCGTGAACCCCTGGACTCAGGCAATCCTCCTGCCTCAGCCTCCCAAAGTGCTGAGATTACAGGCTGAGCCACCAAGCCAGGCCTCAAAGACTATTTTTAAATGGAGATTTGGTTACCTGAAAGGACACTTTCTAGCCCCCTCATACTCACTTCACAATTCCCAATTGTCTTCAGTGACTCAAATGTACTTGCTCCCACAAAGCCATTCTACCATGCCTCCCCACCAAAAAAAAAAAAAAAATACACCTCATTTAAAACATCCCATAGCCTCCTGAAGAGCAAGGCCTGTTAAATTCCCTCTCCACATAGTCCTGGCCCCTCCCCTTTGCATTTTATATTTCATGTGTTGTGTGAGAAAAAAAAAAATGCCATCCAAGAAACAATTCTGCATCCTCCCCACCCCTGGATTTCTGACCAACTCTGTTGTTGCCATCTTCTCACAGCAAGGATGACTGGAAAGGTAATACTGTGCCTACACTGCCATTTCCCAATTTCAGAATTTAGTTTAATTCCCAGTTGCAAATTTAACTCAAGTTCTCCCTACTTATTAAAAGAGTAATTAAGCTGGGCTCGGTGGCTCAGCCTGTAATCCCGCGCCTTGGGAGGCTGAGGTGAGTGGATCGCCTGAGCCCGCGGGTTCGAGACCCACCTGGGCAACTTGGTGAGACCTTATCTCTACAATAAATCAAAAAAATTGCCGGGTGTGGTAGCGCGTGCCTGTAGTTCCAGCTACTTGGAAGGCTGAGGCAGAAGGATCGCCGGAGCCCAGCAGGTCGAGGTTGCGGTGGCCGAGAGCGGCTACTGCACTCCAGTCTGGGCGACGGAGTGAGACTCCAACTCAAAAAAAAAAAGAGTAATTAAAAAGAAATAATCTTTGGGAATAAAAAGTAAACAATACCTTTGCCAGGCTCAAACCAAGCACCTGATTCTAGCTGTGAGAGATCTTAATAAGCCTGATAGTACACATAAAATGATCAAACAAAGCACACATTCCCAATAACACCTTCGCACTAATTCTTGCATTTGGCAATAGCTGGTCAAAAGACAGTCCATAATAAAGGACTCAACCACAAGTAAGAGTTACCTAACTGCTGAGAATAATTTGATTTGATACTGTGATATTGTAGGTTTGCAGTTCAAGCCTTCAGAGGAAGGTAGTTATGAAGATTAATAACAGAGTATTGATTTTTAAAATGGTCTGAAGAAGGAAAACAGAGTCTTCAGATTAAAGAGAAAAGTGCTGTGCAGGTGCTTGTATTCTGGGGATCGCAGGGGATAATTTGGATTTATACGAAGAGATGCTGGTCACAGAAAATACTAAAAGCTTATGATGGTGAGCTGCATACTCTATTTCATTTTTGTGCAGAAATTTTAAAAGTGTGTTGTGTCAAAATGTTCATGAAGAAGTAAAGTGGAAACTGAGCCACATCAGACCAATCTATCCCATAGGTTCTTTGGAAGTCAGATTCCAGATGATTCCTTGGGCCATGTACATTGTGTGTGGTCCAGTAATCATATGTGTCTTTGGACTGGTCATTCTCCAACAGAAAAGAAGTGCTGCAACAAAGATGCAAATAAAGAGGGAGATGGTGGGACAGACAACTTGATACTCCTTATTTCCTAGAGCAAATATTTAAATCCACTGGCTCACAAGAATTTAAGAAGCTCTATTCTTGCCTTTCCTTAATCATTACTATATTTTAGAAAACCAAAGTCCCGTGCATAATTGGAACTCAGAAAGACACAGAGAATATTAAGAGTTCAAAATAGAAGTGAATGCTGCTTTCCCAAGGCTATTCCTTCTGTTGTGGTTTGTAGCCACAGAGGGCTCAGGAGAGTGCGAACAACTATCTGTGCTACAGCAGTAATGTTTTATGGCTGGATGCCCAGATTGTCTAGTTCTGCACACAGCTCTAAAGTCTTTTGAGGGCTACAGAGGAGGAATGCATTCTTAACAAACAGCTCTCCATCCCTGCAATAGCTTCTTCATTCTCCAAAAACATCTAGGGCCAAGAAAAGAATTCATTTTTAGTAAAACTCCAAAAAGGGAACAAAGGGTATGAATTTTCACCATGTTTTTAACATGTAAAATCTTGTTATATCCCAGTTGGAGAATTTCTAAAAATATGTATTCTACTTTTCACTAAATAAGTTAACAGTTCAAATGCATGATCTTTACAACAGAAAACATGAACAATGATTTTAATCAAGTTATTCAAACAAGTTCACTGGGCAAGAATTATATATTTCTCAGTTTCAATATCACATATACACTCTCTACGTATGGCTATATAGTTATTTCTGACAAATAACCTTTATGTTTTTATGGAAACATATCCTTGAAAAGTTACATATAAGCTGAAAATGTATAAATGGGAACATCTCTATTATATTAAAGTCTATTTAGAGAAAGCTTATGTATATAATTTTGTAAAAAATGCTCTCTCATGACTACACAATTATTTAAAAGCTCACTTGTATAAATTTAGATAGTCATCTTCAGATTGGCTTAAAGCAAGAAAATCTGGAAAATCAACCTGAAAAAAAATATTAGCCAGTTCTCACTTGATATTCTGTTCTCCCTACTCAAATCTACAACATCTCCAAACAAAATTGCTAAGATGTTAAGTACCTTAATTAAGCAGCTAAAATCCAGTCTACCTTCATTGTGAAACTAGTTACAAGGGAGACTAGAGACTGTGTCACCAACACTCCAAAAGCTTTCCTTACTGCTCACTAAAAACACCGGAAGACCCTCTGAGATAGAGGTGGAGGAAAAGGTAAAAAACCCATTGTCTTGAGTCATAAGAAGCCAAAACAACTTCAACCAAAGAAAAACAGAAAACAAAGTTACCTGGTTCTTCCCTGCTTACACAGAACCTTTCACGCTCTGCCTGCTCAGGGCTCTGCCTGTGCAGGGCTCCGCCTTCTGCTCCCTCAACCTATCCTTCTCCTAATTCCAAGGACGTCTATACATCTGTCTCCTGTCTGTTTCTGAAGCTATCCCCATGGGCTTCAGTTGCTCTGGCTAAGTAATCTTTGCTTGCTCCATCCCCAAACCTTAATTGTCTCATATGTTATTGTGATATGTGGAATCGCCTAGACTTCACAGTCAACCTATTTTCCTTCTTATAAAATCCCAAATATCACCTTTGCACAATAAACCCTGACTGTCATCAAAACATAAGCATGCAATCTAATGGATCCAATTCCTATAGGGGAAAGCCAAAAAAACTCCAAAATCATCTTTAAAACAGTTCCTCAACCTTAAAAGTTGTGTTGTTAGGGAACTTCCATGATGCCCAAAAACACCCTATATACTCAAACCAAACAATGAATAAATGAACTAACTCCCACTAGTAATCTGTTCTCGAATGTCAAGCTAACATCACTGACCTGGGTCTAGCAAGAGTTAAGTTTACATTCAGAACCTCTTCCCCTTAGCTTGGGATTGAGGAGGGAAGGCAAATGCCCCCTTCTCAGTCAATGCAGGAATTTTATCTTCGTTTTTTTCTAACGGAAAGCTCTGTGATAAGGAAAAAGGCTGTCCTACTCCAGCTCTGACCTCCTCTTCTGGCTTGGTTCTGGAAGTGAGCCAGATGACAGCATTTAGAAAAGCACAAATTTATATTTATCTTAGTAAAGCCGGCTGTTTAACAAAAAGGTGGCAGTGGTGAGAAATACTGTCATTTAGTTTCATATAGTCCCCATATAACAGGTTTTTTTTTATCATTGAATGTCAAATGAAACAGCTCATGCCACTTTCTCTTCAAAATCAGTGTTCTAAGGGCAATTTTTTATTCCAAAATTCCTGAGCCAACTAAAGACAAATATAAACCTGTTACAAAATAATCTTGGCTGAAGTAGTAAAACATACACCACTTAAAAATAAAGACAACAATAAACACTGCAAAGAAGATAATCTAAAATCAACATTTACATAAAACCCAGGTTACTACCAGAATATTTAAATGTGCCAGAATCAAAAATGAAATTACTAAGATTAAACCTTATGACAGCCTCATTGTCAGCCTTATTTAATTTCATATCTTAAAAGTAAAACTGAGGTAACAGTCAGCAAGGTCTTTGTCCTGGGCAAGAAGTACACAAGCAGAGAGTTAAAATGAGGCTTTTAAAATTTGATCCTTACAATAAAATCAAGTCAGTCTCTTTGTGTGTGTATATATGTATGTATAAATATATTTTTTACTTTTACCATTTTCTGAGCTATTAATTTCTTATGACCCAATATGTGAAAGAGATTCCAAGAGTCTCCATTCTTGTGAAAATACAAATATGAAAAACTTTCTGTTAAAAAAAACTTTCAATATAGATAATGTTACAACTATTCATACCATCACTTTGCTCTATAAACACAAACAATAAAATTAATTAAGATAATACAACTAAGCTAGTCATTTTAAAAACCTCATTTTGCATTATTTTCCCCAACAAAGCATCCGAGGGGTGCCACACTGAAGAATGATCAAAGACCATCACCACCTCTGTTGTTCTGGAATAATGTAAATTTCTTCAAGGTGCCCTCTGCCAACCAAGTTCATCTGGCCTGGGGCTAAGTTTTATCATTTATTCTTTCATATAGTACTAGAGGAAGTCTCGAATCTATGAATAGAATCGTCAGCACCCGCCACACATTTCAAACTGGCCACCACTGTCCTCTGAAATCCCTCAAGCCACATTTCCAGTGTCTCAACTCATTCGTAGTTATTCAATTCTAAAGGTAAGAAATAATTCGCATAAAATAAACCTCATGCAGGGTGAATTTACATCCAGGGTTGCACACACCTCGCACAATGATAATCATAAACTGGTTGCCTAGACTGGCCGAAGAACATCAGCGTGAACACCAGACACACACGAGTCAACGAACCTCGGCAACACAATGGATTGAACCAGTCAGGGAGCTCCAAGTCACAACTCCTTTAAGACGCTTAAGTTGGACATCTACAGAGCACCATTTTGAGTTCGGAATCTGCAGTTCACGCCTAGAAATTACAGAGGAGACCACTCAAATGGAGGTTTCATTTGGCAGAGGCAAAGGTTTGAGGCAACTCAACTAATTAGGTCCAGAATCTCCACCACCACCGAATGCCTTCAAAGGCAATAGGTGCAGCCAAGACCTAGCGGCTCCTCCTCCTCCTCCACCTCCCAGCACAACATCCAAGCGGCCGTCCTTCGTCTGGGCTGAGATTCCTAAAGCTCCGTGTAACGAGCACGCCAATTATTTCCCCGCCAGGTACACACGCAGGGAACCCCCATATCCACATCTGCGCATCTTAAGAGCTGCGAATCAATTAGCTAAATCTCGTCCACAAGGTAAAGGTGCAAACGAGACATCGCTTAAAGCAGAGGTGGCGACCAGGCGCTCGGGTTACGTTATCTGATAACAGGGCAGATGTGGCACGGCTCGCTTTCCTCCGACGCATCACTCCGCAGTCCGCAACGCCGTTAGAAATCCACCTGATTTCAGACCCGCAGAACGCCCAGGGGCCCTTGGCGGCTCACCCAAAGCACGCCCCGGGGTTTCCTCTCGCCCCAAACAACGGCCCCGGAGTCTTCAGCCCAGGCACCGGGGATTCGCGCGTGCCATCGGAAATGCGAAATCTGCGGGTGACCGCTCCGCGGACCGAATTTCGCCCGCCGCATCAGTTTTCAAAAAGGAGGAGGGGGGCTGATCTATTTTCGAACCACCCATTCCCACCACGTTTGGTGGTGAGGCACGCCGGACGCCTGCACATCCCCTTCTCGCACACGCACACACGCGCCCGTCCCCGGGCCGCTCCCCGCCGGCACCCTCCGAAGGCGGCCGGCGCGGGGGCCGGCGCCGCACGCGGGTCGCCCGGGGCCAGCGCCCGCTCCGGCTCGGCTCGGCCGAACAAAGGGCCCGCGAAGCCCCGGGCCAAGTTGTGGCGGCGGCGAGGAGGCAACGGGCGGCCGCGCTCACCTGGGCTCCGTCCTCGGCAGCGGCGGCGGCGGCGGCTCCGCGGGGCTCCTGCGGCGCGGGCCTGGCGGCGGCGGCGGCGACCGCTCCAGCAGCCGCCCGGGGGCCTCGGGGGCGCTCGGGCGGCGGGGGCCCGCTCCGCGCCGGCGCCGCGGGCACCGGTCCCGGCGCTGGCGGCGGCGGCGGCGGCGGCGGCGCGGGCGGGTGGGCGGCGGCGGCGCGTCCCAGCAGGTCCAGGTCCGGCTCCGGCGACGCCGCGACGCGCCCTCCTCCTCACGCCCGGCGGCGGGCGGCTCCGGCGCGGCCTGGGTCCGAGGCGGCGGCGGCCGCGGCCGCGGCTGCGGGCGGCTGGGCGCGGGGCCGCTCCGCTCCGCTCCCTCCGCCTCCGGCTCGAGCGGGCCCGCGGCGGCGGCGGCGGCGGCGGTGGCGGGAGCACGGCGGGCGCAGGGACGGCCCTGTCAGGGGACGGCGGGGGCGGCCCGGGCGGTGCTCAGGGCTGCGCGGCGGCAGGGCCGACGGCGGCGGCTGCGGCTCCCGGGGCCGTCGCGCTGAGGTGCGGAGCTGCCACCGCGGCCATCTTGTTGCTCTAACTGACAAGAACCCCCCTCCCCCCGCTTCAGCCAGACGGGGCGCTCGCGCCCCCTTCCCCGCCCCGCGTTGGCCTCCAACAGGAAGTCGTCCCGGCCCCTGGCACGTGACTCCCACTGTATCTGCATACCAGGGGGCGAACTGGCCAATCCACGCCAAGCGCCCGAGCCCCGCCCCGCGCGCCCCTCCCAGGCCCATTGGCTCCTCTCAGCCAGGCCACGCCTCCTCCTCTGCCATTAATACCCGCCCGGGCAGTAGCTCCCCAGACCGCG
>CAUYQG010214941.1:0-10304 GCA_963574415.1 Tarsius wallacei | reverse complement strand
GGAAATGACCAGGGGAGGGGAAAGAGGAATGAAACAAATGCGCACGCAAACACGAGAGAACCAAAGCAAAATTCATTCTCGTGAGTTCTGTTTGTGTCTGGATTGCTTCTGGATTGCTCCTTGCTGGTTGTTCGTGGATTTCTGATTGTGTGTCGTGTCGTGTGTCGTGTGTGGATGAATTCTGTTTCATTTGCTGTTCCGTCATTTTCTGCTGCTGTGCGTTCTTCATGGATTGCGGATAAAGAAAGAACAAAATGTGGAGGGGAAGGATGTGGAAAAGAATTTACACTCACAAGAAGAAAACATCACTGTATTGCCGAGGGTAGTTATGTGACGCTTGCAGATGGGACATCTGTTCCTATCGAAACTTTGTTTGCTGGAAAAAATTTGGTTCTTTCATACGATCCTGTTCCAGATGGGCTTCACGTTGCTGCAATGGATGGATTTGAATTTGTTGGTCAACGTGAGTGTGTCACACTGGTTCTTGAAGATGGACGAACGCTCACGTGCACACCTGATCACCAAATTATGGTTTTGGATGGAGTGACTGGGGAATTAGTGTGGAAACAGGCAGATCAAATTCGTTTATCACGTTTTCATTTTATCACAGGTTCTCACGATAACACTGATCATGTTATCTGCAGCTTGGACCCTCCACCTGTTCTCACTTCACCTGATGATTCAACATGGATCCCCCCTGTTCGTGGTCTCTGGTCAGTTTCGGAGTGGTCGTTGTTTGCTCGAGTTTATGGATATATAATGACTGATGGATATTTATCAGAAAAATCAAGCTGGGACAACAGTAAAGTTTATTTGGGACATGAAATTGATTGTGAACAGTTTAATCGTGCACTTGCTACCCTTGGCATTGATTCCATCTCATTCACATTTACAAGTAAAAAAGATGCGACTGATACACGCGGTGAATTATACGTTGGTTTTATCCCCAAACAACTTTATCTCTTACTTACTGAATCCTGTGAAGCTCCCGTTGGTGCCCGAATTAACCAAGAATCCCGTGTTCCAAATTGGATTCAAAATTCTCCTTTGTGTGTCAAGCAGGGGTATTTATGTGGTTTATTCGGTGGTGATGGAATTTGTACGTCACCTGTTGGAGGGTGCAACAAAAAACAGTTTCGTGAACCAGGTTTTATTGCAAGCAAGTCAGTCAATCGCAAAGAAAATTTAACAAAATATTTAAATCAAATTATTGATTTGATGGTTCAAATTGGATTAACTCGTGACTATATTTATTTAAACAAAATTACAGTCACTTCATCAAGCAAAAATAAACCACCAAGTGAACAGACGTGGGTGCAAAAAATATTTATTCGTGTGGATCACTTACTCTGTTTTCACCAAATTATTTGGTATCAATTTTCTTGTCACAAAAACATGCGAATGACTGTTGCTGCATCATATCAGAGATTAGTTTCACAGTGCACAATTCAAAATCAAAAATTTATTAACAGATTTTTCAAGGAGAGAGAAAAATTAGTTGCTGCGAACCAAAAATCACGAATTAACCAAATGTCGTGTGAGTTTGTGGAGAATGAGAGTGTGACTGAGGAACATGTTGATGAGGAGGATGAAGACGAGGAGGAGCAAAAGGGGGGAGAGAAAATCAAAAGGAGCAAGTGCACGTACGGTGTTCCACGAAGCCGAAACACGATCCCGACATTCATGTTGTCAGTGGTGGAACGGATTCAGGCCGGATCAAAGAATATTTTTGATATCAGTGTGCCAAATGGAGAGTCATTTCTAGCAAACGGAATAGTTGTTCATAACTGCAGAGGATGTGGGGTCAACAACACACAACACACAGCACTCGAGCACACACACACACCGCCGACAAATCACATCAACACTGGAATTATTGTGCCGACTTTGGATTGTTTTTTTTTTTTCTTCTCTCTCACTGTTTGTTCTTGGGTGTGTGGGTATGGCTGGGTGCGGAACGGTGTGATTGTGGCTGTGCCGGTGTGTCCGTCTCCACGTGCGTGTGTGTGTATGTGCGCGCGCGCGTATCTGCGTGTGTGGGTGTGTTTGTGTTTGAGGATATATTTTGTGACGCGTGTTCAAGTTATCAATTGCTTGCAAAAGAGAAGTCTCAAAAAAGCGCACACTCAAACATGCGATGCTATTGCTGGATTGACTTGTTTCGTTTCCACCCCGCCTCCTCCTGCTTTGTTCTCTGTTAGTTCATTTTTCGTTGTTGCTCGCGCTTTCGCTTCTGTGTGTGTGTGTGTGTGTGTGTTTTGTGTGTGTATTTGTCGTAGATCTGATAGTCACGTAATTGTTCAGGTTCGTGTGTGTCGAAATTGTTTTCGAAATCATCAAGCAAAACCACTTGGAGGGGGAACAGGAACCGACTCAGCACCTCATCCACGCGCAAACAGAAAACCAAGAGATAAAGGGCGAGGAGGAGGAGGAGGAGAGGAGGGAGGAGAAGGGGGGGGAGACAGTGGGAAACCGCCCCTACATCACCACGTTCCTCACGCATCCGCTGGCAGTATTTCCAATGCAACCACTCCCCCACCCACGTTGCATCGTCAGCGAAGCAAAACCGCTGTCGATTCATCTGAAACAGATAGTAATAACAACGGTAACAACAGCAACAACAACAGTATTAACGGTACACATCCACATGATTCTTCGTTCCTTCGCGCCCCTAATGTTGTTGGTGGTTCAGTGAGTGAGCCTGGCACCCCACGGCGAGGTGAGCCTCCGGTTACTATCCGCGCTGCCAGTGATAGCTTCACACCTCTCCCCCCCTCCCCCGATGCCCCTCCAACCCGTTCAGGACAACGAGTCACCCCACCTCTGACTCTTGATACGTCCACTCGTTCTCCTTCCCCTTCCCCTGCTGTTGCAGCCCCCCACCTGTCCTCTGCCGCTGATTCATGTTCCCCAAAGTCACTTGTCTCTCCTTCAGTTTCGTCTTCGTCGTCGTCTCGTGTCCTCAGCGCGTATTTTTCGCGTTTTCGTTTAACATTTGCGATTGCCGTGCCAAGTGTCATTTTACTCAAAATTCTTGCGTTTATCATTTGCACGTGGGGGGGGGGAGGCGAAGCGGGCGGATTTACATCAACAGCAGCAGCAGCAGGAGGAGGAGGAGGGTCAAAGTCAGCAGGCTCAGCGGGAGCAACAACAGGTGCAGGTGTCGGTGTCTCTCCCTCTCCCGGTTGGCTTTTGTCTTTCTTGTGTCGCGCGCTGAATCTCTCACTCCCAACAACATTTTTCACAGTTTTCGTTATCGCATTCTCGATTACATCCTGGAGGGACAAACGAAATACCAGCCCCAGCAGCAGCAGCAGCAGCAGCAGTAGCAACAGCGACAACAACAATGGCAACACCAGCAACAATGGCGCGAACTCTACTGCATCCAGCGCTTCCGATGGCGCTGGCCAACATGCTGTCTCCTCTCTGTCCTCCTCGTCAGCATCTTCATCTTTCGCGTCTCAACAGAATTTATCGATTACTGCAACACCTGCACAAGGAGGAGGAGGAGGCGAGACAACCAAGCACGCACCACGAGCACAACAGCAACACCAACAGCAGCAGCCAGAGCACTCCTCTGATCCATCCTCCCTTCCATCCCGTAGTGTTGTATCTGTTCGTAAGAGTTTGAGTTCTGAAGACGCCTCGTATGCTCACTTGAGTAGTCAGTGTTTAAATCGCCTGTGGACTTTCTGTACGTCTGGTGAAGGCTGGAAGAAACAAAAAGAATTAGACGGAATAATAATATTTTCTCAGATCCTTGAAGGACGAAAAATTTTCAAAGCCGAATTGACTCTCCCACTATCAACGTATCTCCTGTGGAGGCTTATGCATGATCCAGCTCAACAAATGAATTTTAATAAAACTGTCAAATTTTATCAGATTATTCACAGAATCGATGCAATTACAGACGTGTGCTGTGTTCAGACTGGCCCAGTGCTAGGTGTGTCTGGGAGAGAATTTTTAAATTTACGTCGCTGGGAACACAGAGGAGGGGGATATATTGCAGGGGGAATTGGAATACTTGAACATCCTCTAGTGCCAATCAAAAAAACGCATATTCGGGGAATCAATGGGTGTTCAGGTTACGTCATTCTCCCAGTTGTCACACATGCAAGTCATCATGCTGCTGCTACTGCTGGGGCCAATGCAGCTGGAGCGAACAAAGCAGCTGCTGCAGGTGCTGCTGCTGCTGCTCCGGCTGTTGATCCTGGTGCTCCTGGTCAGTATGCTCGTCTATTGTGGTTACTTGACTCTGATCTTCGTGGTTGGGTTCCACGTACTCTCATTGAAGCGTCACTCACACACGTTATGACGGATGCATTAAAAACATTAAAAATTTATGTGAGAGAACAACACGAAACATTCAGAAAAATTTATTTACCAGTTACACATGACATTTAATGTGCGGGGACTGACTGCTTTCGTGTGTCACTGGTATGCCTCTAGATCTCCACTCGCATCCCCTCCTTCCGCAGCCTCCTGTACGACCAGCAATTCCTTCGCTTTTTTCGCGTTTTTTTTTTCCTTCGAATTCGAATTCAGTTCGAGACGCCAACTCGACACGCCGCGCTGCTTTTGCAATCGGTGAACAACGTGCACGTGGATTCGAATTACAGATCTCGATGGCGACCCGGCCCATTCTTGCAAATTAAAAGTAAACACAATTCGAATATGTTCAATTGCGATTAATTGCAAGCGATATCGATAGCGATCGATTCGAATTCGAAATTCGCAACTAATTTGCAATTTTGATCCTGAATTTTTGACTGGAATTATCAAGATTTGTGACTGAAAATTTCAAGTTATATATTGTAATTCTAATTAATTTCAAGTGTGCGTTGTTGCACGAGTGCATGCATATATGTGCGTTGGTTCAACTGTCCTTAGAGTGCCAAATCGAATCCTTTTTGAAATTGTTTTCTTGTTGCCTGTTGATATTTCACAAAACGTTTTTTAATTTCGTTTCGAATATTTAATTCGACTCCCGGGTCAAGACCACAACGACGAACATCAAGAACACGGAGGAGAGGAACACCACTCAGAGGATTAGACGAATCAGAGGAAGATTGGGAAACAGGTTGAGACGCAGGGAGAGGCCATTGAGATTGGAGACACTGAAGCAATTCAACACCTCCATCACTAGTCAGGGGATCGTTACAGGACAAACTCACCTCCTGCAAACGGGAACTGTTGCTATTAAAGTTGCCGTTGCTGCTGCTGCTGGTGTTTCTGAGTAATTGACAAAATGCTTGACTTGCTTGTCTCCCTAATAGGGTTGCGTGAATATCCAAATTTGTAATTTGCGAATTTGAATTTTGTGCGATTCCCTGAAAAATGGCTGCTCCTCCTTCATCCCTCAGAGCATTTTGCGAAATATTTAAATTTTGCAAAATTTTATTCGTTGAGAGAATGCGACCAAGAGCAAATGCACCAGATGTCCCAATACAATTATCACAAATATTTAAATGGGTTAAAACAGGAACAAAACCACCACCACCAGAAGCAGAATTTCCTCCGCCACTTGAATCAAGTAATGCACTGCAAATCCGTTTCAGGCCCAAATCGCCAATTTTATTGTGTGAAACATCCAGAGTCTCAAGGGTTGCATTACGAGACAGACCACTACACAATGCTTGAATACTCTCATCGTTCAGTAAATTCTCACTCAAACTCAAAAAAAAGCGCAACACAAGCACCCGCAGACACACACGATACACACACACGGAGATACACTTTGTATTTCATTCCCTGGGAAGAAAACCATTATAGGTAGGTCAGGGTGCTGATGCGTGTTCCTTGGTCGCCACGTGTCTGCTGCATTGTTGTGGGTGTCTCCTGTTGCTCTAGTGTGTGTATTTTACACAAGTTTTGTAATTGTTCGCGTTTTCGTCATAAGTCGCGATAAATTCATTGCGTCGTTCAAATTCATTCCAAATAGAGATTTATCGTAATCCATACCCAATTCACGAGCACTACAGAACAACACACACGCACATACACGCACAGACACACACTAAATACACAACACGGACAACATGTGGGCAGAGCGGTAAACTGGAGGGCTGGTGATAGCGTGCATGTGTGGTGTTGTCTAACCCGTAGGTAATATCTAATTCGTGTAAATTTGGAAAATCCTTAAAAATTTCTGATATATCAATGTGCGATAATAATTTTTTAATTTTGAGTGTAAACACGAATGGTTTCCCTGCGTCGATTTGTTTGATTAATCGCCGATAATTTTGATCTTCTCTACTCGCGTGATAGGATTCAAATAATTCTTCAAAATAGCGTTCAACGTAACAACGCTTCCAGTTGCGACCATGACGACCACTATCAACAACAACCCTCCCCCCAGCAGGAACAACTGACCCTGCTTGTTGCTGCTGTGCGAGTGCGTGTGTATTTGCGATATTTGCTGCGTCTCCTGTTTGTCCCGCTAAAACTGCTGCATCTGCTGGCCACCTTTCCCGTACCAAACGACACCAAAATTTTTCCGTCGAAATATATTTTGCTGCCGTCACAAAATCAATTGCGTGTGGATCGATCAAGGAAATCACATTGTCCAAATACTCAACGGGGATACGATCAAATGCAGGATAAACTCAAAACACATACAACGGGACACAAGGGAAACGGGAGCGGCAGACAACAACAGAACGAAAAAACGGAGAAAAAAGCACAGAAAAAAAAAAAACAAGTAACCCTGAGGCCATCGCCCGCTGGGGATCTCGAGGCTGACTAATTGATAACAGGAAAAGAAATATTTTCGTTGTTGTCGCACTGACCATGATAATTTTCTGCCAAACATTTTATTATTAAATCGTCCAAACGTGGAACCTGAAAAAAGAACCCGCACAACGACACAGCACCACACAACAATCACCCACAAGAAATAAAGGCGCTGCAGCAGGGTCGCTCGTAAACGTAAATTCTGTTGAATTGTTTTCCTTTTTTGTTGTTTACAATGACAACTGGTGCTGGTGCTTCCTGTTCTGCTTCCTGTAATTTTTTTTTCAATTCGGCATTTGCATTGCGGGCAGCCGCCCCGACACCAAATGTTGTTGCGTTACTAAACGAATGAAAATCAAATGCGGCTCCTCGATGGGAACCAGGAACAAAATCAAACAGTGAAGCACTATTACTAGCAGTTATACTACCAGTACCAGCAGCAGCAGCAGCAGCAGCAGCTACACCACCAGTACTCCTATTGGTACCTTGACCATTAAAGCGAGCTGAACCAGCAGCATCACCAGTACCACCACCAGGACCTCCTCCTTTGCCGTCCTCTGCAGGTAGATTCAAAGGTGGCACTTCTACACCTCCGGCAGCAGGAGGAGCACTTCCCTGGTCATTTGCAGGTGGCTGATCCTGCCTTGGAGGTGAAGGTGGTTGTGCCCCCTCGCCCCCGCCCCCCCCTGAACGATTTGTTTGAGCAGGCGTCGAACCAGAGCCAGATGCTGCTGCTGCTGTTGCTGCTGGGACAGGGTTTGAATCGCTTGGTGCAACTTGTGAAGATTCCATTGAGATCGCAAAAGGAGGGAGAGACGAGCTCGAGACGAATGAATTTCAGCGTGTGACACTCACTGGCGCCACTGTGAAACCGTTTTGTTTGTTTTGTTTTTGGCGTGTCAATGGAAACTCAATAGACGATACTGGTTACAAGGAGATTTGCCTTTTGTTGCGTCGGCCAACGCTTGAATCAGGTCGTAGCGAATTCAAATCGGTTTTCTTTCAATTGATGATTTTATTGGGGATTCAATTTTTTCTGTTTTCTGGATCCAGTGGAACCAACCTGAGCGCCTACAGTCAACAAAACAAGCTTTTGAGGGGTGTTGGGTTTCGAGTTGCTCACTGGACTGTTCTGTTCTGAGTGGCGATTTTTTTTTTTCGTGTGTGCGTTGCGTCACTGGCCAGTTTTCTTCGTTTTGGACGAAACATTTTGTTTTTCTTTTGTTTTTTCACTTCCTCCTCCCACCTCGTTTGGTGTTTTTTTCGAAACAAAGATGTCGCATAGCACTGCTCCAACTGTCGCTTCGACTGCTCCAGCTCCCTCAAAAGGCAAACCAGCGGTTGCACTTCCTGTTGCTCAGCCAGTCGTTAAACACGCGCCAAATAAAAATTCGATTGCGATTGATGGAAAAGATCAAATAGAGGCAAAAATGTCAGAGAACCACGCACACGCACACTCCACTAGTGTCGCGCCAACGCTGGGGATATGTTTTTGAGTGTTTGACGTCGGCTTGGTTGGTCATTGTTTGGCGTTGTTGCTGTTGTTGTTGCTGCGTTTGTGTGTTTTGTGTGTTTTGTGTGTGTGTGTGTGAGTGTATTGTCTATTTCAAATGTTCGTGTTTTTATACTTGAATCCAGTACAAAACAACATTTATGTGACGGAACACTTGAAGTTCTCACAACAAGCCATTTAATGGAAGGGGAAGAAGGTCAAAACACAGAGGGGGAAGAGAGAGAGAGAGATTGGGGGGGGGGGGGGACAGAAAGCCGGATTAGCTCCAGAATGAATCCTGTGGAATAGTTCACTATTGAGTGCTGCACGCCCACACATCCATTTTGCGTTCCCCTCCTACTGCTGTTTGTGCTTATGTATAGGTTCTGGAGCTGGAGCAGGTGATTTGCCTCTATCCCTCTGAACCAACACGCACACATGCCACCCCGGCCCAGTTATTAAGAGGCGAAACTTTTGTCGTTCGTGATTTTTGCCTTATCGGCTCGTGTGTGTCGGTTCGTTTGTTGTCCTCTGTCATGTCCGTTGCCGTGGGTGCGTGTGTCTCTCTCTCTCTCCCCCCCCCCTCCTTGTGAGGTTCGACGTCTGGTTCTGTTCCTGGTCTCCACGAGGGTGAAGATCAGGATGTTTATATTTTGCGTGTGGCAGAAAAATTTTTGCTCGCACTCGTCACACACACACAACGACAAAACATAAACGGACCCAACAGAGAGACAAACACGAGCTTCCAGGCGGGATCATTAGTTGCGATTTATTCTTTAATTCATGGCTGATTTGCCGTGTGTCCTCTCTCGTTCTGCTGTTTCCGCTTTTTCCCTTCTGTCTCTATCTGCGTGTCTCTGTGAGCGTCTGCATCTTCCGTGCCTTGAGATGGCTCCTCTGAATTTCGTATTTCCATCTGATCGTGACACATACGGTGTCGTTTTGCCGAATAATGTGTCACACGATTTCTTGGAAGTTTTTTCGATAATTCTCCACGAACGAACATCGTTTCGCACTGCTGGCCTTCAAGTATCAATTGATTCACTTGCAGTTGCAGAGGATAAAGTTGTGACAGGTGCAAATACAGCTGCTTCAGGGATTCAACAAGGAGCACAAGTAGTCGCTAAAGGATTAGTCAAAACAGGACAAGCTGTTGGGGAAATGATCGTCAAGTCATAAAATACGAATCTACGCGCGACCGCGCTCGGTGACCAATAGTGGTGGCGAGGCAAGGCGAGCAAATTTCATTCGTTTTCCCTTCATCGTGTCGCACCTCTCTGTCGCTTTCCTTCTACTCCCTCTCTCTCTCGATCCTTCTCTGTGCATGTGTTTGTGTGTTAGGGGTGGTGATTATTTGAAAACTCGTCTGACTCCAAACGCTGAACCAACCCACGTGAGTGCCGACACGAAATCGAAATTGGCAAAAGGTTTGCACGCACAGCAGCAGAAGCAGCAGCAGCGACAACAACAGCGAGGGACAAACATCGAATGTGGGTGCGATTGTTTAGGTCCAAGCTGCTGTGTGTGTCTGTGTGCCTGTGTGCGCGTCTCTCTGCCCTGTCCGCCTCGGCATCGGTGTGTGTGTGTGTGTGTTTGTATTGAGCAAAATTTGTTAGTGGCGCTGCTGTGACGATCTCGAAGGCACTTGTTCAAGGAGCAATTGCAACAACATCAATACTTTCAACACAAATTGCTGAGGGTCAAAAGCACACACAACACACGCAAACACACACACATTCACACACACACGTAAAAAGCACAAGCCAACGCACACGGCCTTTCGATGCGTGTGATACCGTCTCCGAATGGTGCTGTTTCCCGGTTCGCTCGTGTTCTAACTCGTTTGTTACGTGTGCGTCGTGAATTGCGGCCATTCTTGTTGGGGAATCGCTGGTGACCATTCGATTGCAGCCGGTACTATCTCGCTCTCTCCTCTCCTCATCTATTCCCACGCCCTTTGCCACCTTGTTTTTCCCTCGTCACAAACACGCCCATAGCGTGTTGGTTCACTTGTTCGTGTGTGCGTTGTGTGTATTTTTGTGTGTTTTTGCTTTTTTGCTGTTGTTTTTTTGTGTCGTTT
>CAUYQG010214933.1:0-12584 GCA_963574415.1 Tarsius wallacei | reverse complement strand
TGTTAAAACACAGATTTCTGGGCACCAACCCAGAGGGAGGGGGTTAGTTAGAGCTACACTCCCACCCCTACATACACATATATATATATTCATACCCACCCACCCACCTACACACACCTACACACACAAACACACACACACACACACACACAAGAGATAATCCAAAGAATTGAGAATAATGGATAGTTACCTTGCCTTTTATGACATACTCAGTAATCTGATGTTTTATCCCTATGTGGTATAGAATTCCTCAAGCTTAAGTATGCATCAGAATCACCTGGAAGACTTGTTAAAACACAGATTTCTGGGCACCAACCCCAAAGACTCTGGCTCAAGTTGTTTGGAGTTGGGTCCTAGAATTCACATTTCTTACAAATTCACAGGTCTAAGTACTGTGAGTACTTTAAGAAATACTCACTACAGGAGCCTGATAGAGATCATGATTCAGATAGTGCTTTAGGTTTAGGTATACCATGCTTCAAATATTTACTCACGCTAGTGCCTAGGATAGTTTTATCTCTATACCTCAGATTTCTCCTCTGAAAAATGGGAATAACATATCATACCATATCATATGTCATATCATATCAAAGCATAGCATATGCTTTCCACAAACTCTACAATATTTTGGCTCAAATTGAATAGCCTTAGTAGTTATCAAATACATCAAAGTTTCCCTGTATATGAGTTTTAGAGTATTTCATCAAATGGAGCATATCATTTGGTTTTCATACTTCATCAGTGGTAGTGAAGAGAGGATCCTAAAACTCCAAATATTTTTATCAAGACACCCCCTTCCCTTCTCACCAACACTTGCCACTTCCCTATTGTATTCTGCTTCTTAAAGACTCCAGGGCCAATCCCATTACTCTTTCTGTCTTTGTTTCTATCAGCTACTCTATGAACCCCAATAATTCAAGTCATCTCCCATCACCCAGATTTATTCTTCCCCAATCTCTGAATCTTCCGGTGAGCATTCTGGTACTCAGTGTCCATTATCAGCAAAACTCTCTGCATTTTTAACCTATTCACCAAACATTCTTTTATTTTCTTGCTCTCAGAAATTTGACTCTTCCTAAAGAGACAGCTGGGAAGCCTTCTCTTTTTTTTAGGGTTGGTTTTATTTTATTCTTTTATTTTATTTTAGCTGTGGGGTACAAGTGAGGGTTTACTATATAAGTAAGTTGCAAGCAGGAGGAGTTTGGGCTTCTAACTGGTTCTCTCTCCCTGATAATGGACCTAGGAAGCCCTCATAAGAAGGGACCAATTTTTTCCCTTTTGTACTCTTTGGTTACTGGGCCTGGAGATAGTAAACACTCTCTTGGTAACTTTCTGATAATTCTCCTACAAACTCTCCTTAAAATGGTTGGTTTGAAGTCCAAGCTTTTATATTATACCTTTCATTACTCCATCTTATTGTAAGCATTTACAGATCCCTGGGTCTTTCTATCTCCCTTACGTTCCTTCAAATTCTGAGCACCTAGCAAACTCTCACATATATATTATAAATATATATAAATTTCACTGTCCACATATCTGCCACCTCTGTTTCTTGATCATTCCTCCAGTGAGCATCTTTTTTGCCCTATCTCAGTCACATATTTTTATGGTCATGGCCTAGATGTTGGCATTACCAGTAATCGCATTTCTTCATAATCTTTATTTTAAGCATGATGCTCTTCAAACATCACTCCTTTCATTCCCTCTACTTCCCTGAACACAAGAATTGTAAACCCTACTTGGGTCTGCACGCGAATGATTTTACTACCTTTATAATATTTCTCATACACCATATGCATTCGCTTCCACTTTATAGAGTTATAGAGTTATAATTACCCTCTTATATATGCTTTCATGGCCTTTTCTCCCCTACTTTGCACTTTTCTAGAAAAAAAAATCAAACCTGGATAAGACCAACTTTTTTTTCTGCTCTGCAGAGCTGAGGCATACCAACTGCTTTGGTATCTCTGTTTTTGCTCTTATTATTGGTGAAGTGTCTGTACTTCTATTGAAGGCCAACCACTTTTCTTTCACATGGGAGCCCTGTCCCTCTCAAGGATATGACACTAGTAATTGTCTTGCCTTCCTCTATTGCATCATCAATTTATCCTCTTCATTGGTGTATTCAAATGAGCTGTGATACCTCATATTGAAAATAAAACTTGTTTAACCTTGCATTCCTGTCCGGTTGCTCCATTTCTCTGAGCTTCTTTTAGCAAGGCTCCAGAAAAGAGTTGCCTTTGCTTGTTCATTCGGGCCTTATCTCCACCACTGTATAGAAGTCTTAAGTTACTACTATATTGTATCCAGTGGTCAATTTCTAGTCCTTTTTCTAACCTAACTTGTCATTTAATCATTTGTTCATTTTATTATTATTTTTTTAAATTTTGTTTTACAACCTCTGGGTTTCCTACTTGTCTTACTCCTTTTGAGACTGCTACCATAGACTGGATGGCTTATAAACAACAGAAATTTATTTTTCACAGTTTTGAAGGCCAGGAAGTCCAAGGTACAAGTGCTGACAGATTCCATGTCTGATAAGAACCTGCTTCCTCACACAGACAGTTGTCTTCTCACTGTAACCTCACATGGCAGTAGAGGCAGATGAGAGTTCTGGCATTTCTTCTATAAGGGTACTAATCTCATTCACAAGGGTTCTATCTTCTTGACCTAATCACCTTCCAAAGGCTCAACCTCTGATACCACAACTTTGGGAGTATGGTTTAAACATATGAATTTGGGGGAATACAAAAATTCAGTCTGTAGCACTACTTCACTGGCAGTTAATTTTTGGTTTGCTTTTTTCTCATTCCCAAGATCTATGAGTATTGAATTATTCCAAGTTTCAATCATCAGACCGCTACTATTTATTTTTCATACTTACTAACTAGGTTATCTTATCCAATGTAAAGATTTACTGTCAATCAGCTGATTATTTCCAAATTTGCATCTCTACCTTTATCCAGAATACAGACTTACACATTTTATGACCTATTTAACCCTTCCTGCAAATATCTAATAGCTGTTAAAGTTTATCATGTCTAAAAAAAGAACCTAATAATACCATATCTAGTTTTGTTCTGCCTTGTCTTTGGCATCTTAGTTGATAACTTCATCTCCTCCTACAGTCAAAAACTGTGAAGTCATTCATCATCTTCATTTGCTATTTGTTGGCAAGGTTTGCCAGCTTTATATTTAAAAAACATCTAGAATGTGATTACATCCCGCCATTATTATGCCAATACCCTAGTTCAAACACCATCATCTCTTACCTGGGCTATTGTAATAGCCTCATAACTGATCTCCTGGCTTCCTTGTGCTTCATACCCCACATTTATTTTCAACATGTCAACTTGAGAAAGATGTTAGTAAAGTCAGATCATGTCACTTCTCTGCTCAAAATTTCCCAGTGGCTTCCTAGGCTCCAGGCTAAAAGTCCAAATTTTTATAATAACTAGTAAGGCCCTAAATATTATGGTTCCACTAGTTCCACTCTAACCTCATTTATAACACACGATTTCTGGCTTCTGTGCTGGTCCCCCAGACAAACCAGGCAAGATTCTACCTTAGAACCTTTATACTTGTTTTTTCTCTGCCTTGAATGTTCTTCCTTCAGATAGCTACATAGCTCCCATTCTTAATCCCTTCAGGTCTTTTTTTCAAATGTCACCTTATCATGCTGATAATAATATAGAATACCCCTCCTCGTCTGCTCCTACCATCCTTCTTGTCATAATTTGTTTTTCTCTATAGCCTTTGTCACCATATGATAAAATGTGTTTTGTATTTACCTGTGCTTACTTATTGCCTTGCCTCTCTTAACAAGAATGTAAATTCCATGAAAACCAAAACTTTGAGTTCATCACTATCTCCCCAGTACATTAAACTTTCCTCGGCACACAGTAGGTGTCTAATAAATGTTGGCTGAATAATTTGAATTAACTTAATTGGCTTCACATTAGCCCTGAAGATGACTTGTGTGCCAAATTAAATGGACCATATAAGCCACAATTAGTTTTTATTTTATGTATGGTTATTATTATTATTATTATTATTTTTTGAGTTGCAGTCTCACTCTGTCACTCAGACTGGAGTGCAGTGGCTGCTCCCGGCCACCGCAGCCTCGACCTGCTGGGGTCCGGCGATCCTTCCGCCTCAGCCTTTTGAGTAGCCGGAATTACACGCCCGGCTGATTTTTTTGATTTATTGTAGAGATGAGGTCTCGCCAAGTTGCTCAGGCGGGTCTCGAACCCACGGGTTCAGGCAATCCACTCACCTCAGCCTCCCAAAGGCGCGGGATTACAGGCTGAGCCACCGAGCCCGGATTATGTATGGTTATTTTAAAAATAGATTTTACTAACAGAATCTTAATTACCAGATTGTGGCAAGCATTCAAAATTCTCTATATCAGTGATCATGAGAAATATAATGATGAAAATGATTAAAATATTAATAATAACAAAATTCCTTCCACATTTTGCAGATTTTAGTTCAACTAAGTATGGAAAAAACAACAACAGAAAACTAAGCAAAAATATTTTTTGTGTCCTTGGTGATTTTTTCCCCTGTTAAAGTGAAAAACAGCACAAAACAAAACAAAACAAAACAAAAAAGCCCCATGAATCAGTGGAACAGAATAGAAAAAAACAGAAATAAATCTATCTATTCATAGCCACTTTTTTTTTTTTTTTGCCAAAGGTGCCAAGATTTTATATTGGAGAAAGGACATTTTCCTTAACAGATGGGGCTGGAAAAACTGGATATCCATGTGCAGAAGAATAAAAGTAGACCCTTCTCTCTTACTCAAGAACAAATTATACAAAAATTGATTTAAAATGGTTAAAATACTTAAACGTAAGACCTGAAACAATAAAAGAACTAGAGGAAAACAAGGGAAGTGTTTCAGAACACTGGCCTAAGCAAAGATTTTATAAGACTTCAAAAGCACAGGCAACAATAGCAAAAATAGACAAATGGGACTATATCAGACTAAAAAGCTTCTGCTCAGCAGAGAAAACAATCAACAACCAATAGAGTGAAGAGGAAACCTGTAGAAGGGGAGAAAGTATTTGCAAACCATTCATTTGACAAAAGACTAATATCCAAAATATACAAGGAACTGAAACTATTTAACTACAAAAATAATAATTCCATTAAAAAGTAGGCAACAAACATGAATATACCTTTCTCAGAATAAAAAGACATACAAATAGCCACTAGGTATATGCAAAATGCTCAACATCACTAATAATCAGAGAAATGTAAATTGAAATCACAATGATAATCTTAACTAAGAATGCCTATCATCAAAAAGACATATATATATATAAATGCTAGCAATGATCCAGAGTAAAGGAAACTCCTACAAACATGATTGGAGGAAATGAAGTTAGTTCAGTGATTATGGAAATCAGTGTGGAGGTTTTTCAAAAAACTAAAAATAGAACTACCATACAATCCAGCAACCCCACTACTGGGTATTTATCCAAAAGAAAGAAAATCAGTATATTGAAGAAATTTCTGTACCCGTATGTTTATTGCAGCTCCATTCACAATAGCCAATATATGGAATCAAACTAAATGTCCATCAACAGATGAATGGATAAAGAAAATGTGGTACACGTACACAATGCAATACTATTCAACCACAACAAAGAATGAAATCCTATCATTCACGGCAACATAAATGATCCTGGATAAGTTAAATAAGCCAGGCACAGAAAGATAAATAGCGCATGCTCTCACTCATGTGGGAGATTAAAAAGAATTGATCTCATGGAAGTAAAGTAGAATTTTGGTTATTAGAGGTTGGGAAGTTTGGGGATAGGGAAGGATCGGAAAAAGTTGACTAATGGATACAAAATTATCGCTAAATTAGAGAAATAAATTCTAGTGTTCTGTAGCACTGTAGAGTAGATATGGTTAACAATAACTTAGTGTTCATTTTCAAAAATCTATGGATTTTGAATGTTCACAACACAAAAAAGATAAATAGTAAAGTTCATGGATGTGCTAAACTTATCTGATCATCATATATTGTATAAATGTTTCAACTATCATTCTATCTCATAATTAAGCATAGTTATTTCTTTCCAACTAAAAATAAAAAAAAAGAGAATTAAATTTAAAATATTGTTTGGTTATAATATTGTATTTTATAAGTTTAAATGTAATATTTAACATAGAAAAGTTGCATACTGGTATCTGGTCCTTATTCTTACTTATTTGGAGTAAGAAAGTTTCTAAACAACACTTCTAACATCTCTTATAATAGTAGATTTATAATCTGCTGTTTTCTGCAGCATGCAGAATAAATATTAAGAATTATATAATTTCAGTATAAAGTAATATAGATATTTGCTCTAGGGAGTAAGGATTGTAGATTGGTTAGACATATTGGTAATTTGATAAATATGACTTCAGTGGGTACAAGAAGTGATTAATTTGTCAAAAAATCAGGTGAAACAAACAAACAATAACATAAACATGGTGAAGATCGCTTAGGAGAGGGAGAAAAATTAGAGTTTAGGGCTTGACAAGGAGTGGGGCATGGTAAATGTCCCAGACACCTGGAATCTCAAAAGGCAATATCCTAGGAACAGTAGTGACCTAGAAACAATCAGCCCTCATAGGACTGAGACCCAGCTTCACATCCTTTCAGTTCCTAATCAAATTAACATCATCTTGGATTATGGTGTTTCTAGCAAGAGTAAGTTCTTTCTGAAAGAAAATAACCTACATCATGTTGAGTCTCTTATTATTTCTATTAATCATCACTTATTATACATAGCATTCAATAAAAAATAATCTGGCATAGCAAAAGAGAAGATAGGACTGAAAACTATGAAACACAATAGGCAATTGAGACAGATAAAATAATTGTGATGAACAATTTTTCATAAAAATGAAAGACATGAAAAAGAACCAACAGAAAATCCTAGAACTGAAAATGTAACTGAAAGTAGTAACTTAATGAATGCTCTTTTAATGGCAGATTAGATACAACTGAAAATAGAATTGGTGAAATATGAGATAAATCAGAAGTAAGTATGGATGTTTTCATTCAAGAATGCAAAATGCAGAAAACAGCATAAAAACATAATATGGTTACAAGTTCTAACATATGTGAAATTCAAGAATCAAAAAGAGAGTAGAATAGGACAGAAGCAGCATGTGAGGAAAAAATGGAATAAGAATTGGGGTAAAACAGAGGAAAGACATGAGGCCACAGATTCAATCCCCAAGCACATTAAATCAAAAGACAACTTAATTTTGATGCATCATAGTAACAGTGCTAAAAAAGAAAAAAAAATTGTTTAACACTAGAAAAATGAGCACAATAACTCCAAAGGTGCAGCAATAAGAATGACAATGGACTTCAGAAGAGACATAAACCATAAGAAAAGAAAATATCTTGAAATGACTCAAGAAAAATAACTGCTAACCTAGAATTCTATGAAATTGAATACTAAATTCAATATCTTCCCAAAATTAAAAGAAAGTAAATATAATTTTATATAATAACAGAGAAGTTATTGACAGTAGAATCACACTAAAACCATATACCAACATATTTTATTCAGGCAGACAAAAACTGATAGCAGATTAAAGCTCTAGGATGCAAGAAATAATAAAGAAAAATGAAAAATATTAACACATGGGTTAATCTAACCAAAAATTGACTGAAAATAATAAAAATAGTGTTTCAAATATTTTAATACAAGAAAATTAAAATATATGAGAATAATGGAAAATAACATGAGAAGAAATAGAGATAAAGTATACTAAGAGTTTTTAATTGTCTAGAAAGGAGTAAATATGGTAATTTATCTTCTACCCAGTTAAAGTGCAATAAAAAGAATTTATAACTAAAAAGCGAAAGGGAAAAATGGTATAATAAAATGTATTTAACCCAAAAGGAGTGATACAGGAACATAGACTATATAGGAAAAAATAAAAGCGTGTAGTAACATGATAGATTTAAATATAATTACTAATTTAATTAAAGACAAAGAGAATATGTGTTTTAAATAATGGCAAATATTTTATATTTGTTTATGGGTCTTATGATGCTAATGAAAAATACCTCTGTGGATGTACTATACGTATGCTTTAAGTTAGTATAAAATGGTGTGTATTTAATACTTTATGTGTGAAATAAGTAATTCTTATATATAAACATATGCAAAGATATAGAAGCATATAAGTTTCTTAACTCAGTGAGTATCTATGGAAGGTTATTCACAAAATGTATACCAGGATCTTTGAGAAGGGATAGTGAGAGATTATGATTCTGGAATGGGAGATAAACTTAATTTTTATTATGTATTTATTTGTACTGCTTGTTCACCACGTGCACGTGTGCGTTTTTGAGTACATATTTTTTCAAATATGTATTTGGAGAACAATGGCACCTGCTTGATTCCAAATATCTCCTAGACTCTATTCTAAAGTAACATAAAATTAATGAAAAGATCAAGTAAAATTACTCATGATCCACACCACTGTAAGCCTGTGATTGCAAAGAAAGGAGAATAGGCTTTCGGAAGCTCCAAAAAAAGAGTAGCGGGGCTTTCAGCTGGAACTGGCATCCTTCAGTAATTTGCCAAAATAATGAACACAAAGGGAAAAATGAGAGACAACTGATAGATGTTCTCTAGGCTTTTTAGAAAACATGGAGTTGTTCCTCTGGCCACATACATGTGGCCATGAGAAAGGTAATATTGTAGTCATTAAGGGAACCGGTACTGTTTAAAAAGGAATGCCCCACAAATGTTACCATGGCAAAACAGGAAGAGTCTACAATGTTACCCAGTATGATGTTGTCATTGTTGTTAAAAAAAAAACAAGTGCAAGATTCTTCACAAGATAATTCATGTGCATATTGAGCATAGTAAGTGCTCCAAGTCAAGATTGCTTACTGAAACAGATGAAGGAAAATAATCACAAAAAGAAGAAAGCCAAAAACAAAGGCACCTGGATTCAGGAGAAGTGCCAGCCTGCCCCACCCAGAGATGCACACTTTGTGAGAACCAATGGTAAGGAGCCTGAGCTGCTGGATCCCATTCCCTATGAATTCATGGCATAATGAGTGTAAAAAGAAAAAAGATATCTGGATTGTAAAAACAAAACAAAACCAGACAGAGAAAAAGTGCAACAGTAAAAGTCAAAACACTGAACCCTTGTCACAGTTCTGGCTACAGAAAAGGAGCTGAGTAGGACTGGAAGTGTCAACTTAGGGTAGCGCTCTGGGGGAAAATCAGACATATGGGGGAGAAAGAGGAGTACTTCTTGCAAAGAAAGACAGTAAAGGAAAAGAAACCAGCATGAATAGAAAATTAAAAATTCTACAGAAGCAAAAGAAGAAACAAGCCTTACTACTTCCTCTCCTTCCCTGCCCCAACAACACCATTTCTACAAGAAACTGCACAGAATGAAGCAGAACTAACAGAAAGGGGCACTCTTGGATTTGAACCTTGTCCAAAAAATAAATAGGAGTAGTAAAAAGCAGACTACTGTAAAAAAATGGAAAGTGCAAATAAAAGCTTCATTGTTGATTAAAAACCATCCTTAAAAAACCTACTATGAAACTGGAGAAAACTGTAACATAGTATTTCACATATTAAATATTCTCAAATGAGCATTTGAATATATATTTTAAAAAGGCAATTTGGAGTAAAATACAAAAATTGAGCCAAGAAATTGATCCCAATATGAAGAAATACAATAAAAGTTGATTGAACTCAGGACACTAGTAGAAGAAAAAGACAAAATTATCTAAGATATGATTGCTAAATTATGAGTGCCCAAAGAAAGGTAAAAACATTGAAGGGAATAAAAATAAGATACAGAAGTTAAAAGGGTCAGGAAAAAAGTAATTGAATTGTAAATCAAAGGAGGCTCAACATATGTTGAACCTGAAGATGTAAAAAGATGTAAAATGATGGAAGATGGAAAAAACAAGCAATGGGCAAGAAGTAGTGGAAGAAAAAAAAGAGGCAATATGGCAATGGACCCAGCTGAAGTGTGAGAGTCTTTTCATGGGGAGGATACTCAGGTGCATGATACCAGAGAGACAGATGCACCACCCCCACACTGGACCAAACACAGTCACATGCAATCTGAGTGGGAGACCTAGCAGCAGACAAGTTGGGAACTTTTCCAGGGAAGAACTGCGGGAGCAAGCTAGACACTTGAAGTGAGGGCCACAGAGGGAATGCAGCTAGGGAGCCTGAGGCAGAGTCCCAAGGAAGCAGTTGGGAGAGACTACCCCAAGCATGGATTAGCCTTGCCACCAGGTCCCAAGATCTGGAGACTGGTAACCACTGGGGAGAAAGCTATTGACCCCATCCATGACAGGAACAGCAGCCGACAGAGAAAATGAACAGACTCTCTAATGCCTGGGCAGAGAAATGTTCCATGGCGGCCTCTGCAGAACAGTAGAGTTGCATCTGGAGACCAGGTGCTGATATCTGCATTGCCTCAGGGCTACTATTTGTGACTTTAGAGAACATTGCCCCTAGTGCACAAGCCCTGGTGGGTAATGGCAGATGCAGAACCCCAGATTATTCACTTTCCACCCTGAGCCAGCTGCTGGGCAATAGACGCAGACAGCAGAACTGACCAAGGAGACTGGTGAGTGCCTAGCTGACTCTCCCTGCCCCTAGCAACAAGCACAAGAGATCAGGAGGGCAGAGACAGGAGGCCCCATTCCCCCGCCATGAACTGGATGCCCTGGGAGCTGTGACCACACTGGGAGGGGAAGGAAGGGGGTGAGATCCCGAGAGACATCCTATCAAGTTATTTTGGTCCCCTACCCTCACATTGGCATGTGCCGGCTACCAGTTGTAGGCAGCAGTGGCTAAATATTCTAACATCTTTTTAAATTTTTTATTTCTTTTATTTCTTTTTTTTAACTATAAAGGTGTGGAGTACAATTCAGGGTTAGGTATACAAACATTGATTATGAAGGTCTACTTGTTAATGAGGTGTGCCCCTCCCTCCCTAGCAGTTTCCCTCAACTGTCAATCCTGCCCCCGCTCCCCTGATCATTTCCCACTTTTGCCATTCCCTTTCTTCTACTATTACAATTGTTCGAGGCCCACATATGAGTCAGAATATATGGTACTCTTCTTTGTTTCTATGATAGATCACTGAGTATGATCGACTCTAAATCCTTCCAAGTTGCTGCAAAGTCCACATGTTAGTCCTTCTTTATGACTGTGTAATATTCCATTGTGTATATGTACCACATTTTTTTTATCCAGTTCAGCTTCAATGGGCAACATGGTTGGTTCCATGTTTTTGCTATTGTGAATAGAGTTGCAACAAACATACATGCGCAGGTATCTTTTTTGTGGAATGTTTTGAGTTCAATGGGTATATTCCCAATAGGGGAATTGCTGGGTCATATGTAAGGCCAATTTCTAGTTCTTTCAGAAATTGCCACACTGTCTTCCAAAGAGGTTGCTCTAGTTTGCATTCCCACCAGCAGTGCAGAAGCATTCCTTTTTCTCCACATCCTTGCCAGCATCTGTTGTTGTTTGTTTTATTAATGATGATCATTCTTACTGGGGTTAGGTGGTTTCTCAATGTGGTTTTAATTTGCATTTCTCTGATGATGAGTGAGGCTGAGCACTTTTTCATGTGTTTGTTGACTTCCCGTATATCTTCTTTTGAGAAGTGTCTATTCATGTCTTTTGCCCACTTTTTAATGGGGCTGTTTGTTTTTTTCCTTTTGGCGTGTTTGAGTTCCTTGTAGATCCTAGCTGTTAGGCCTTTGTCCAATATACAGTTGGCAAATATTTGTTCCCATTCTGTGGGCTATCTCCCTGGTGTCTTGATGGTTTCTTTTGCTTTGCAGAAGCTTATTAGTTTGATGAGGTCCCACGTGTCTATCTTATTTCTTATGGTATGGGCACTTAGGGTTCTAATCAGGAATTGGTTATCAGTTCCAATTTCCATAAAGGTGTCTCCTGTGTTTTCTAAGATTCTTACAGTTTGAGGTTTTACATTTAGGTCTTTGATCCATTTAGAGTTAATTTTTGTGTATGGTGATAGGTAGGGGTCCTGTTTCAATCTTCTTCATGTGATCAGCCAGTTTTCCCAGCACCATTTACTGAATAGGTTCTCCTCTCCCCAGTGGTTGTTCCTGGAGACTTTGTCAAAGATGAGTTGGTTGAGAAATTGAGGCTTTGCTTCCGGAATTTCTACCTTGTTCCGTTGGTTGATGTGCCTGTTCTTGTACCAATACCAGGCTGTTTTGATAAGTGTACCTAACAGTAAAGTTTGAAGACTGAAAGTGTTATATTTCCTGCTTTGTTTATTTTGCTAAGGATTGTTTTGGCTATTCGTGGTCATTTATATATCCATATGAATTTCTGTATTGTCATTTCCAGGTCTGAGAAGAATGATGTTGGTAACTTAATGGGTATTGCATTGAATCTGTAGATTGCCTTTGGTAGGATGGACATTTTAACAATGTTGATTCTTCCTATCTATGAGCATGGAATGTTTTTCCTTTTGTTTGTGTCTTCTTGGATTTCTTTGATCAGTGTTTTGTAATTCTCATTGTAAAGGTCTTT